>CM076575.1:2078266908-2078433591 GCA_034641835.2 Pinus albicaulis
GTGTGTTAGAGTCCCGTGATTTGGCTGATTGGTGAGCCAAATGATGATGTAACATCAAACCAAGCTTTGGAGCCCAAGGACCTAGCCTTCCTGGACTCAGAGAGGGCTCTCTCTATTAGATGTAAAAGATATCGGTGTGTTTGCTTATGGTGTTCTGATATTAGGCTAGTTATGAAGTATGTTTTTGGTTTTTTGTTTTTTAGTTTGTGAGGGATAAAACTAATCAAAGATATAAAATGGGTAACGAGAAGTTAGATCAACTGGGCTATGGGGTCAAAAAGGTCAAGGAAGCTATGAGATGATGATGCAAGGCTGTTGTAGGGCTGATTTGATTTCAAGGTAGAAAGGATATTTGGGCAAAATGGAGTAAATGGACATCAAGTTTGTGAATAACAAAGAGTTTCAAGCATCACTGGTTTAATAGATAACATAAACATGGTAAAGAAAACCCTTAATCATGCAACATGTAACTATAAACTAATCAACACATCGAAACAAACATTCCAGCCATGCATAGAAGTATAAGACCCTCTAACTTTGGGAAATGGCTATTAGACTTTGGGGAAAACACATAAGACGGACTAACAACTCAAAATACTATGCCGGAACACCTAAACACAGTCTTTAAGTTATTGGGCACTTTGAAAAACAAGCTTTCATAGTTTTTAGGCAAAGGGCTAGATCGGGACTAGGCCTCCTTGGTTCAAACAAAATGATAATCTTAATTAGTCAAAGAGATAGCTTCATGGACAGAACTATGGACAATCATAGGTAAGCAGGGCACACCATACATCCTACTCAACATGCATAGAACTTATGAATAAAACTAGCAACAATATCCTTAAGTTACTAAAGAGCAGTTAAGAATTCTTTAGTGCAACTAAGGAAGAAGAAAACATAAAAGCTATGAAGATTCGGGAATTTTGAGGTGCCTCCATGGGCATATCTCAAACTTAATCTCTACTGATCTATAGCAAGCAAGAAGCATGTATCATGAATGAAAACTAGAAGACAACAACAAAGCAAGAAACATTATACCATTCTACCATGTCATGGAATCCATCAACAATCCTTCATCATTCATCAAAAGCATCCAAGAGGCAGTCCAAAATCATAACACAAGTATGTTCTTCAAAGCTCATATGACCAATATATTACTTCTTCTCTCAAGTTCAGCCTTTTTTTACAATGAAGCCCATGGAATAAATAGGCTTGAGTGAGGAAAACCTCATGGTGCAACTAGCTATCCCATTGGCCTAATCAAAATATCTAAACTTGTCCTTGAGGCTTTGAAAAGCCCAAGGCACAAAAATATCTCATAAAATATCTAAAAATTGCTAAAAAGGGGAATTTAATTGACTTTGGATCATTTTCCAAGTGTAAAAATAGCTAAACGCACATTTGGGAAAAGCAGATTTTTTAGGTTCAAAAATTACAAAAATACTTCAAATTTATATCAGAAAAAGGTCCCCTGAATTGCTGGAAACAATTGGCAGCCTTCCCGGTGTCGAAACGAGGCTCATGATAGCTCGTTGGAAAGCTCTAAGTGTCTAATTTCCGGTGCAATTAAAATCACCTCAATCAGATGCCTAGAAGTCCTCCAAATCTGTACCTGTGTGTAAAAAGCCAGAAAATTGCAAACCGCTGATATGTCGGGCAGAATGTGCAAAAAGTGAGCATTTTTCGCCGTTTTTAGGGGGCGAATGATCTCCAAATGCTTTGAAAATCGCTGAGGACCTGCTCATAGAATTATGGCATCAAATGGTATCATCCTCCTCACTTGAAAAATCCTCAAAATGAAATGGCGCATTTATGAGTTTTTGACCAAAACTCAAAAAATGCAAAAAAACAAAAAGTTGTCAAAATAGGCCCAAAATTGGTGTGCATGACCCTCAAGGGTCCCTAGCAACATGCTCCAAAGCTGAAGCCAAAATGTCAAGTGCTGATGTGCCTTTCTCCTCTTTCCGTGCCGGGCGCTTCCCCTTTGCCTTCTTCAGTTTCTCTTGGGCTGCCTTTAGTTTGCGCTGGGCAAACTGATTCAACTTTTGAAAGTGATGTGTCCTCTTCCTTTGCAGCTCTAGATCTCTGTTTGCTCTTTCAAGCTTCATTTCCAAGTGTTTTTTGGCCCTTTCTAGCCATGCCTCTTTATTTTCTTCAATTTCCTGCTCAAGTAGGGCAGTGAGGGGAAAAGCTTGAAGGTGGGCCTGTTCTTCTTCTTTCTGCTTTTCCAAGGCTCTTTTAAGCCCTATGGTTCTAGGCCTCTTCCGCCTAGGCTGGTCTCCCTCTTCTTCCTCATCAAAATCACCAATGAGTTCTTCTATCCTCGCTTGCGCCTTAGCTGCCTCATTCTTGTATTTGATAGCTCGTGCCTCATGAGCTGCTGTGTGAACATTCATCTGTTTGTTTTGGATCTCCAAGAAATTATTTAGGTTCCTTGCCCATTGAAGATCATTCTCTAATGCCTCAATTTGCCCCTCTCTATGGATTAGGAGGTTTTCAAGAATGCGGGCTTCATTATCGCTGTCATCACTTTGGATTGGGATGACAGCCAATGCACCTCCATGTTTTTCACTTTCTCCAACCTTGCTTTTCCCTTTGAAGGCCAATCTTGCACTTTTCCTCCTTGGCATGCTAGTGGGTGTCCTCTTGGGCGATTTTCTTTTGCTAGGGACAACTTTTGTCACTTTTGGAGTGGTAGCCTTAGACCCTTTCTTCCTTGCTGTGCTGAGCTTTGTTCTTTTGGGAGGAGGAGACACAACTGATTTACCCTTGACATCTTCTTGAAATTGCTTCTCTCCTTGAGGCTGCTGGATGTATTCTTCTTGCTGTTCACTTTGCTGCTCCTGTTCGCCAACATTAACTTGCTGTTCTACTTCAATGCCTTGTTCAATTTGTGTTTCAACTTGCTGCTCTTTTTCACCAAAATCAAGTTGCTGCTGTGTTTGGATTTCCTGCTCATTTTGTGGCTCAAGATGTGGCTCAATTTCTTGCCCAAGCTGCTATTCCTGTTCTTCAACAACAAGCTGTTGCTCTTCCTCTTGTACCTGCTGTTCATCCCTTTCCTCTTGCTGTTGTTCATCCCTTTTCTCTTGCTCATGACCTTTCTCTTCTTGTTGTCCACTCCCTTCTCCTTCTTCCTGCTATCTTGACTGTTCAGTGGTAACTTTGAGCCTTCTAGGAGTAGGCCTGCTGGACAAAGGTATAGGGCGATGAACAGGCTGAGTGGGAGATACATGGACTGGAGGAACAGTAGAGAAATCTGGGTGGCTGATAAAAACATCCCATGGAACCTCCTTTTTCTCTAGATGGTGTAGGATGATAATTTTGATCAGAGAATGATGGAAAAGAGAAGGTATTTGCAGAGGTGGGGCCTTCTTCTGGACTGTGGATGCCATCTTCTCGATGATTTTGTATAAAAAGTAAGGAAGATTTAGTTAATTGTTTATAGTGAAATGCATTAATAGTCGGACATGGTAGGCATAAACTCGATCAAACCTCCCTTCACAAGTAAAATATTTCATTATGACTTTCATAAGAGGAGCATAGCTGTCAAGAAGATATGAAAAAGGGAAAATAGCAGTGAAAGCATCCCTATGCTCAGGCTTGATGAAAGGCTTGTAATCTTCTAAGTCAAGATGGGCCTGTTTGAACCATTTGTCGCCATGATATGGAATCTTGGTGGCCTTGGACACTGATCTTGGAGAAAACTTGAAATCAAGGCTAGCTACCTGGAAATGCTTGTTCTGGAACCTCAGGACGCATAGGTGTGTCAATGGCGAGAAACTTTTGACCTCTTGTATCTTCTGGCAGAAGTCTAGACAACCTACTTCATGGAAGTTGAAAAGGATGGATGGATGAGCATTAACCTCTTCTGTAGAGATTGGCTCATATATTTTATGTGGACCACTTCTGCTGTCCTGCCTTGGAGGCATTTTGACCTAGCTGTGTTTTTGAAGAAACCAACTGCCTCACTGTCCTTAAAGCGCAGCTAGCAGGCCAAACTATGTCAATTTTTGTGTTTTATAGAGAGAAAATGTATTTGGATGATTGCAAAGTTTCCTTACAAATACAAAACCTTTGCTCTTTCGAGAAAACCCTTTCTCCCACCTTTTAAATTATCTCAACTAGCGAGACTTTTCAATAAGATACCATGCGGTGAAAAGGAGACAGAAATTTGCTAGGTAAATTTTACGTAGCAAAGTGTCGATAATCACCTTGTTCTTGTGAAGTTTGGAGGTTAACAACACATTCTAATCTTTGTCGAAAGTAGACTTTCCAATCATTACAAACTTGCCTTTCCTAGTGTGCCAATTTCTCAACAAACTTATATCTTATGCAATCAACCCTCGGTGTAATCGGATAGTCAGCCAGTCACGGAATAAGGTAACGAGTTTAAACAAGCTCCAAAAGTTTTAGCGAGTGTAGGGTTTTCTCTTTTCAAAATAATCAAGGCCTTTTCAATGTGAAACCCTTGTTTTTGTAGAAAACCTTTGCTTTGTATGTATATCAACTTATAAAATAAGCTCTAAGAACAAAAGACAGAAATGTAGAAAACACAGTGAAAAATTGTCTCTTTCTGTGAGAAATAGGAGTCACTTTGCCTTTTGGTATCTTGAGGAATGAAACACCTTTGTTCTTTGATTTAGGAAAAGGTAAGAACACACAGTTTGGCTCAGCACATACTCTTTCCCTGTGGAGACTTTTAATAGTAATCCAACACTTCAGCACAGTCTTTTGAACAAGGATAGTCACACAGAAACAACTGTTTGTTGTATATGGTGTTGTAGCAGTCTTTATGTGGAGCATCTCCTTTTCAATATGGAAAACCTGTCTCTTTAACAAATATCTTTGTATCCCTTAAAAATCAATTTGTCAAACGAGTTCGGAGAGTCACAAAGGCAGCCAAACAGAACATAGTGAACAACTTTCCTTTCCTATGATAGTAGGGGTAACTTCGTCTTTTGATGCTTTGAAGATATAAGGTATCTTGTTCTTTGATATGTAAAGGTGAAAACACACTACTCTTAGTTCAACACATTTCTTTTCCTGTAGACGCCTTTGATAGCACATTCAGCATTTTACCACAATTTTACACCTCGGATCACCACACAGCAAAAACACTGTTTTTTCAGATGTGTTGACAAAGTTTGAAAGCCTTGTATGCTGTGGTATGAAAAATTTGTAGCAGTTCAACACACTGTTTTCTTTATAGCATGCAACTTAATCAATTAAACACCATAAATGTAGTCAATGACATTGGATATACACAGTGAGCAGTCATTGTGTCTTAGGGGGTAAGGCGATAGAGTTTTGAGATGTTTTTTGTGATATTACAAACACTCTCCCATTATTTAAACTGTGAAAGACTTTCCTCACACAAACTGCTCTCTCCACATTCTACTATTCTTTGCACTAATCTGATCCAAACAAACTCCAACTGTATATGGACAGCTTCAACTTTGCTTCACCACGGTAGTGAGGGTGTTTTGATGGTCTTTTAATAAAAATACAGCTCACAAGTGTTTGATATTTCACCAGTCAATCAGGAAAACACTATTTTTCCCTCACACCACAGCTTGAAAACAAAGCTTCTTAACCCTTCATATCACTTAGCACTTTGTTTCAAAAACTGAGAGGGTACATGGAAATACCTCGAGAATATGATGAAAAACCTTATTGATGCGTTAGGCCAGCTTCATAGGTGCTTTGAATAACTTATGAGGGCCACACATATGCGCGACGTGCTTAGCTTTCAGAGTGCCGCGCCAAATCAGGTTGTCGGGTGGCTCTGTCGGGTCGGCCAGGCGCCGTGTACAGGCACGTCGCGCACACGTACAGGCGCATCGCGCGGCAGTTGAGCGCCCGTGCAAAAAATCTCCTGAGTGCGTCGCGCAGACTTACAGGCGCGTCGCGTAGTTATAACTGTGGCAAATTTCTTCAGAATCACTCTAATCTTCTTTGTTTGATGCTGAGGGTAGCAAAGAGGCTTTGCTCGGGTTTGATGAATTTCAAAATGGAATGAAAATGGCTTTGATCTTTGTTTGAAGTATAGAAAACCAACGGTCCCCTTTGATTTTTGACTTGGGAGGGTTCTTTTCAAAGTTTTGAAAAAGGTTTTTTTTCTTTTTACATCCATATTGGAAACCTTACTTTTCGCAAATGAACTAAATTTCTTTGTTTAATCGCAACCCAAAGGTGATGATTTCCTCTTTCGAAGCTCATTTTCCTTTCTTGAAATGACATAATCTTTTGGAGAAATATGTCCTTTAGACTTCTGACTGTCCCTTATTTGAAGAAATGCCTCCTCCTGCAGCAGTGGTATGTGGATTCTGTCGTTGATGACTTTAAGAACCTGAAGAATTAAGCCAAAGTATTCTTGCATTTGCTGAGCTTGTAAACTTGTAGGAACCTTTGCTTTTTAAACTTGGTTTGACATACTTCTGTATCTAATTTCTTCATCAACTCTTTCCCACTGCGGGTGCCCAAATTTGTTGACCTTATTTGGAGTTGGTCATGGCCCTTTTCAATACACTTCTCTGCTCAAAACCTATTATATAATATCTCTGTCCTTTGAATAATGAAAACCTATTTTTGCTTTGAACTTTCTAAAACACTGACAGTCTATTAAAACACCTCCTTTGCCTATGATGAACAATAGTTCCAATGGTGATGTCTCTTGGTGATAAAACTCAAATTACCTTGCCAGCTGATTTTCTTTCCATGCTTTTCAAAGTTTTTAAAACTCAGATCATAACTTGTGGATAAGATATCCTTTGAAACTTTGATTGTTTCTTACTTAGAGGAGGAAATGTCTCTTTTTGGAGTAGTGGTATTTAGATTTTTCCTTTGATGATTTCCAGAACCTGAAACATTGTGCTAAAACTCTTTTTTACTTGATGAGCTTGTATACCTATTTGTAAGAGACAAACTAGATCAAACACATTTTTTCTCTCGGTATTATGCCATAAATTTGCCTGCAATGTAAATCTAATTAGGTGACAGGTTTGCTTGACTGTAGATGCAACTGTTAGGTGTCTTTGAGCTTTCTTCTTTGACTGTGGGTAGAAGAAAAAACAGGGGATGATGCATCAGAGTTAGAAAGTGAAAACAAGGAGAGCTGCCCTTTTGTTTCCTGTGAAGGAGGTCTTCACTGTCTTTTTGCACTGCTCTTTGCTGAGGGGAAAACTGAAATGTCACCATTTTCCTTGGTCAACTTATGACAAGTCATTTGAAAGATAATCTTTGTGAGTAGGGAGGTTGGCACCCTTTGAAAAACAACCATATTTTCTTCTGCCTGTGTAATGACATGACTTGTCAACCTTTCTTCAATTTGGTCTTGTTGAAATAACAGGCTGCTTATAATTAGAATTGTTTTCACTCATGATATGTCTCTCCAAGGGTTTAACAATTCATATGATTGAAAACTTCAAATGACTCCCTTTACAAGACCAAAAACTCTGTTTTCCTTTTTCTTGCACATTTCAGATCCTAGCCCTGTTATGATCATTACTAACACTCAGAAACCTAGAGTCACTATTTTACTGTCTAGTAAAAAGCAAGCCTGTGCTTTTGCAATCCTTAAAGTCAATATTGGCCAGCGCCCTCTGCTTGTAGATGAAGGAGGCGCCTTAACCCTCTGCTTGTAGATGAAGGAGGTTCTTGGCCATGACAAATTACCAGTCTGTTTGACAGTCATGTCTTTCCTCTACCGTGATTTCATGCTGAAAGGAAGTTGCAAGGTCTTGATGAGTAACTCTCTGTCTTGCAGATATATCTCAGGCTCATGTTTACATTGAGAAGCAGTTGTTCTTCTAAATGTAGATTCAAGAAATTTCTTCTGAGATGATGTTATATTTCCTGTCTTTGTAGAATCCATAAAACACTGTAAAACACCTAATAATCAGCTTGAGACTGTGGTCTATGCAGTGCTGAGACTTAGGGGTGTGTAAGTGGCGCGACTTAGGGCTGTGATCAATTTCATTTGCAGAGTGGGAGGTCTGTCATGATTGGTCTGTAGCAGATGGAGGTTTTTGGCCTTTTGATGGTTGCCAAGGGTAAAATGCCTTAAAGCGCCACTTCCTAACTTAGGGGAGGCTTTTGAAACAGACTTGGTTTGTCCTTTTAGAGCTGATGGGCAGACTAGTAGGGCTAAAGCTAGATAGGATAGTGATAATGAGGTTTAACCTTGACATGGGCGGACTGAAAAGTAGGAGGGCGAAAAAAAAGTTTTATGAGGGTTTTCTAGATGACAAATTGACATATGGAGATCAGCTTCTAGAAAACTCGGCTATGGATCTAGTCATCACTAACAAGTGAAAAATACTGATGACTAACAGTGGCTCCATTTGGGGAGGGCAGCTCCTCGTCAGGAGGTGTCCAGAATTCAGATTTTTGGCTTATGAAGACCAGTGCCTTATCCATTGGCGCAAAATTTCACCTTTCTTTGATGCTATTTCTGAAAAGTGACAGCATGGTTAACATCAATAATACTTCTACCTACCCCACTATCTTTCCTAACATTTTTTCTTCTCTTTGGCGCATTTGAACTAGCAGCCTTTTGACAATGTATATTTTTTTTTTTGCAAAATGAACCTATCTATTTCTACTCTTATATCTGCCGGGAGTTCAGATTAAACTGATGAACTCCTTCATTACTCTACCTATGCTAGATCGACTGTCAAGATTAAGCAGTTTGACAGGATTTTGTTTCTCTAATCTAAAACATGAAATTCAAAATGATCAAATCAGGATTAGACGGTCTGATTTGTCATGCATTTGCGGCATAAAAGACAGGCTGCACAAAAATATTATTTTGCAAAAAAGGAAAACTAGACAAGTGGGGTTAAGATGCACAATGTATTTTTCATCCCTCGCTTCTCTCTTTGGTTCTGTTTTAGGCATGTGGAACTAGAATCTCTCCCTAATCTAAACTCTGTGATAAGTCAATCTTACACAATGTTGACTATCTTTGCACTCACTAACTTATCAGCAAATAAATTTAAACATGCTCAGCTATGATTAGGCTAGATAGCTAAACAAGACATTGAAGTACTAGTAGCGGCATCTAGGCTTGCTCGCTTTCCGAAGGACTATTTTTTGGAACATGGGGCCTTTGTTCTATATTCACTTGCCCTCTTTTCTTTTTTTTACTGTTTTTGACTTTTCTATCTTTTCAATGTTTCAAACAATGGTATGTACAATGAATGAAAAGTGTTTCAAACTCAGAAATCTTAGAAATGACAGAATTTAAGCATCTTATCCTCATAAGGATCTCCTCTCACCCTTGGCCCACTCAACTCCTGAAAAGAGAAATTTGGAAAGTTTTCTCTCTCTAACATGACATAGGGATTCATGCAAGAATCTCTGAACAGACCGGTATCTTCCCGCTGTACCTCTTTGAATATCTGATTTCCACTCCTTTCCTTACTGTACATTTTCCTTAAGTAATGCATGTACTCTTGGTCATTCTTGAAATAGATAATGACATCATCAAGGTATGCAAAAATGCAGAAATTTAAAACTGGGAACATGGCCTTCATGAACAGATTTCTGATATTGGGTGGTTTTGCAATTTTGAACTTGAAATTAGATCTACCTCCCGCAAACTGGAAAAAATCTTTAAGTTGTCTACTTTGCAAGGGAATCTTATGACCTGAAACATTATCTTGCGAAAACACATGATTAAAAGCATTTTTAATTGATATATCATGGTCTTGGGTAGAAAAAACAGAATTTCTATTATAGGGAAATGCAGCAGTATTTCTAAAATTGAAAAAGACTCTTTGACCAGCTGTTTTATTCCTGATTATTTCAGTTTGGTTCAGATTGTTATGTTTTCTTTTGTCAAAGTTATTCTTTGAGGGAGAAGAAGTATCGCAACATTTTTCTTTGTTTTTCCTGCAGAAATTGGTATTCTGCATGAGATTTCTGATTTTAGCATTTCTAAGTTCTTCATGAAAAGACAGAATATGAGCCAATTTCAGTAGCTCAGGTATGCTGGGACTGCAACTATCATTCTTGCTCATAAGAAGTTTATCAGGCATTTTTTCTAGATTTTGAGCTACTGGGGCTATAGTCAAAGTTTCATTTGCAGTGGATGATCCATATGATGGTAAATCTTTGAGGTATGGTAGAAACATTAAACTCCCTTGCTCTCGGGTTCCGAACAGGTTTATGATGTGTAAGTCTTCTAAAGCCTTTACCCGGAAAAATTTTCCGGAGGTTATTTCTGGTGTTTGACTAAGGTTAGAGTAATTTGCTTGATAGTACATAAGGGTTTGTGCTTCTTGCTCTAATCCCACTTTAGAAGGGACATACTTAATTTCTTTATGACACAGCTATTCATGATCATGGTAGTTTTGAGTGTCCAGTTCATCATAAAGCACCAGGGGCAGCTGATGTGGTGGATCTAAGTTTATTTCAGTTTCTTCTGACTCTTCCTCCATGTTTTCATCAATATGCATAATGAAAGAGTTCAGGTCGGAACACAAGGAATACATTGGAATGTTGTCTAGCCTATCTTGACTGCTAATCATGTATTTCATGTGTGATTCTCGGTAGAGTATTCTGGTCTGGCCGAACACAGGAATGGTGGCGTATGACATGTCCAGTTGAATATTCCCTTGGAGTTTGGCTCCCCATGATCTGGATAGAAGCATCCCGTACTTGGGAGGGATGTCTGCCACTACTATATCCATGATTAGATGTTTCGCAGGTATTTGGGCCAGACTGAAACAAAGGTATTTGATCAAACCCAGACATTTGACTCTACTCGAATCAAAAGAATACAAGTCTTTGTATGGTCTTGTGATTTCCAGGCCTAGCCTTTCCATTACTACCTTCGGCATAAGATGATACGAGGCGCCGGAGTCTAGCATGGCATTGTGGAGGATTTGGTCGTGGATGTTTAGGCTAATGTAAAATGGAAGAGTAGTTCCTTCTTGGAATTTTCCCTCTATCTTCGGACCAAACAACACTTCAGGAGTATCATCAGCTAGATTAACAGTGTTTGCATCATTCCCTAGATTTAGGACTTTTAGTACTTGGGATTTATAAGAGTTTTGGGCAATGAGTTCAGTAAGAGGCATGGTGATCTTGATCTTGGCGATTTCGCCTTCAAAGCTGAAAGGCAGCTGAAGTTTAGATATGTTTGTTTCAGTTTTTTCAGCCACGACCTTCTCTATGTTCTGAGTTTGTTGACCTTGTTTTGGGATTTTTTTTGCCATAGTTGTTTCGGTGACTTTTGTAGAAGTACCAGGAGTATCTGAGAGAGGATTAGTTTGGGTAACTTTAGCTTTGCTTTGGTCAGTCTTCTCAACCTTGATTTTGTCATGGCTTACTGCTTTCTTGAGGATGGTATCAGGGGTTTTAGCAGTATCTGAGTTACCTTTTTTGGAATTATCTTGGTTTCTTTTGCTTCTAAGGTCATATTGCCTGTGAGCTTCTATTATGGCATTTTGAAAGTCTATGGCGGGGTCGTCGAGATCTTCATAGTTGGTCTCATCTTGATTAGGAGAAAAGAACGCTTGTTCTTCTTCTGTGAGGTACACCTCACTCTCATTATCAGATCCTATGAGGTTTAAATGATGTTCATCAAGAGTTTTTGTATCCCTGTCATCCTCTTCCACATAGTTTTCATTGAATGGTGGCCTAATTTGTTGGTCATTTTCCCTTGGTCTGTTTTGGGGTTGTTCCCTCCTAAAGTTTTGGTTCCGGTTTCTGTTTGGAGGGTTTGGTTGGTTGTCCCTAACAGGAGCCTTTTCATTTATCCTTTCCCACATTTTGGCCATGGTTTTGACTAAATCATCTATTCTAGGATCTAGGGAAGGTGATGAAGTGGAGACCTCATCTTTATATGTGACCTTTCTTTCTGATCTAGTCCTAGCCCTTTTTTCTACTAAGTTGGCATCTGCTTTTATGGCTATTTGTTGCATTTCTTCTAAGGTAGGGGGATCTTTGTCTCTCAGATGATATGTCATGTCTGGATCGAAACCCTCGGGGAATTTTGCCAAGGCTAAACCAAGTGGGGGTTTGAAATGAGGTGGGAGGGAGTTATATACACTGTTGAACCTAGTGCAGTAAGCCTGGACACTTTCCCCATTTTCCCGTTTTAGGTTGTTATATTCTGACAGGATTTGAATAGGGTTTCTTCAGATTTCCCACCTATTTCTGAAGATTTGATGTAGTTCTGGGATATTGTGGATGCTGTTTGGAGTTAAGCTTTTGAACCATGTTTTGGGTTCACAACCAAGACTTTGGGCGAATATTCTCATTCTGACGGTCTCGTCTTGTACCTCCAGGTATTCATAAGCATCAGTCATCCTACTTATATGTTGTTGAGGTGTAGTGGTGTCTTCTCCAGTAAAGTGTGGGATTTTGTCTTGATATTTATTTGGGAGAGGAGCCAAGGGCAGTGGCAACACCAAAGGTACGTACCAGGTTGCCATGACGGGAGCTAATGGATGATGTACAAGATGAGGACTAGTGGGATGAGATGAGGTGTTTTGAACAGGTGTGGCGGATGAACTTGGACTAGTGATCTGGTTTTGAGCAGATCTGGGATGGTAGGAGCCAAATTGATGGAAAAGCTGAAAGTCAGGGGGGGTGGAAGGTGAGGCTTCTCTACTATGACTGTGTGATTGGTCTAGGGTTTCAAGATCGTCAAAGTTTATCTTACTATATGATTTTCTTCTGAGAAGAGTTTTTGATGACCCTAATTCAAAAGGTGAATCTGGTAGGATAGTGAGATGTTTAGGTACTGATCTTGTTTTACGGATGGATCTACCAATAGCTATATGGTCAGTTTCGGAAGCTTGCCACAGAATCTTCTCTGGGTCATCTACTATGATAGGGGGATTTGGGTCGGGATGGGATCTGGTGTTGATTCTTTGTGAAGCCAGATTTTGGATCTAGAGTTTAGAGAGAATGGTATTGGTGAATGTTCTGGATGAGTGGTCTCTCTAAAGTTCTACTAAGGTGAAGGATGGTCAAAATAAAAGGGATGGACTAGTGGAGTCGCCAGGTGGAACTTGGTTGTTTTGTGAAGATAGCTATGGTCCACCACCGGTAACTAATCTGGAAATATTTTTTTAGATTTTCTGAATTTATGTGCAGCCTATGGTTTGTTAAAGTATCCTAGACTTGTTTCAACACTTTTCTAGGGTGATGAGAACAAAAGAGTTTACTCTAAATGGGTCTATGGGCTGCTTGCTTGTTTAAGTATCTAAAGGACCAAAGAGTCTATAAGAGTTTGCTAGACTATCATGTACTCAATGTCCCACCATCTCCCGCTATGTTAGTGAGCGATGGGATAGGTCTATCGGATAGTAACCTAGAGTTTGGTAAAATAGTAAGGCCTACTAGAGGTTAGTGGAGTCGCCAGGTGGATTATCAGTTTGTTTTGAGATATACTTGTATGGTCCACCACCAATATTGACAAAAACCAATCTAAGGGAGTATTTTGGGGTTTTTTTTGAGTTTTATGTGCCTACAAGGTTTGGAAGAGTTTTCTATAACTGACTCATCATTTTGCTAAGATGGTGAAGGAGCTATTTTCTACTCTTCAGACAATATCTAAGTTTACTAAGCTTGATTGAGACTTCAGGAGTTACTAAGGTGTACTTAGATTGTCACTAACTCGGAAGGTCCTACTCTGAGTGTCACTATGTTAGTGAGCAGTGGGATAAGTCAATCAGATAGTATTCTTAAAGGTCTCTAAAGATTAGGGAAACTAAGTTTGTTTAATACTCAGAGTCCCACCGTGATCGCCATTATGTTAGTGAGCGGTGGGATAAGTCAGCCAACTAATATTCTCAAAAGTCTCTAAAGATTAGGGAAACTAAGTTTGTTTACTACTCAGAGTCCCACCGTGATCGCCATTATGTTAGGGTCCCGTGATTTGGCCGATTGGTGAGCCAAATGACGATGTAACATCAAACCAAGCTTTGGAGCCCAAGGACCTAGCCTTCCTGGACTCAGAGAGGGCTCTCTCTATTAGATGTAAAAGATATCGGTGTGTTTGCTTATGATGTTCTGATATTAGGCTAGTTATGAAGTATGTTTTTGGTTTTTTGTTTTTAATTTTGTGAGGGATAAAACTGATCAAAGATATAAAATGGGTAACAAGAAGTTAGATCAACTGGGCTATGGGGTCAAAAAGGTCAAGGAAGCTATGAGATGATGATGCAAGGCTGCTGTAGGGCCGATTTGATTCAAGGTAGAAAGGATCTTTGGGAAAAATGGAGTAAATGGACATCAAGTTTGTGAATAACAAAGAGTTTCAAGCATCATTGGTTTAATAGATAACATAAACATGGTAAAGAAAACCCTTAATCATGCAACATGTAACTATAAACTAATCAACACATCGAAACAAACATTCCATCCATGCATAGAAGTATAAGACCCTCTAACTTTGGGAAATGGCTATCAGACTTTGGGGAAAACACATAAGACGGACTAACAACTCAAAATACTATGCCGAAACACCTAAACACAGTCTTTAAGTTATTGGGCACTTTGACAAACAAGCTTTCATAGTTTTAGGCAAAGGGCTAGATCGGGACTAGGCCTCCTTGGTTCAACAAGATGATAAGCTAATCAGTCAAAGAGATAGTTTTATGGAAAGAACTATGGACAATCATAGGTAGGCAAGGCACACCATACATCCTACTCAAGATACATAGAACTTATGAATAAAACTAGCAACAATACCTTAAGTTACTAAAGAGCAGTTAAGAATTCTTTAGTATAACTAAGGAAGAAGAAAACATAAAGCTATGAAGATTCAGGAACTTTGAGGTGCCTCCATGGGCATATCTCAAAACTAATCTCTACTGATCTATAGCAGCAAGAAGTATGTATCATGAATGAAACTAGAAGACAACAACAAAGCAAGAAACACTATACCATTCTACCATGTCATGGAATCCATCAACAACCCTTCATCATTCATCAAAAGCATCCAAGAGGCAGTCCAAAATCATAACACAAGTATGTTCTTCAAAGCTCATATGACCAATATATTGATTCTTCTCTCAAGTTCAGCCCTGTTTTACAATGAAGCCTTGTGGAATAAATAGGCTTGAGTGAGGAAAACCTCATGGAGCAACTAGCTATCCCATTGGCCTAATCAAAATATCTAAACTTGTCCTTGAGGCTTTGCAAAGCCCAAGGCACAGAATATCCCATAAAATATCTAAAAAAATGCTAAAAGAAGAAATTATATTGACTTTGCATCATTTTCCAAGTGTAAAAATAGCTAAACGCACATTTGGAAAAAGCAGATTTTTGAGGTTCAAAAATTGCAAAAATACTTCAAATTTACATCAGAAAAAGGTCCCCTGACTTGCTGGAGACAATTGGCAGCCTTCCCGGTGTCGAAACGAGGCTCATGATAGCTCGTTGGAAATATTTCTGTGTCTATTTTCCGGCGCAACTGAAATCACCTCAATCTGATGTCTGGAAGTCCTCCAAATCTGTACCTGTGTGTAAAAAGCCAGGAAATAGCAGACTGCTGATATGACGGGCAGAATGTGCAAAAAGTGAGCATTTTTCGCCGTTTTGAGGGGGCGAATGATCTCCAAATGCTCTGAAAATCACTGAGGACCTGCTCATAGAATTATGGCATCAAATGGTATCATCCTCCTCACTTGAAAAATCCTCAAAATGAAATGGCGAATTTATGAGTTTTTGACCAAAACTCAAAAAATGCCAAAAAACAAAAAGTTGTCAAAATGGGCTCAAAATTGGTGCGCATGACCCTCAAGGGTCCCTAGCAACATGCTCCGAAGCTGAGGCCAAAATGTCAAGTGCTGATATGCCTTTCTCCTCTTTCCGTGCCGGGCGCTTCCCCTTTGCTTCCTTCAATTTCTCTTGGGTGGCCTTTAGCTTGCGCCGGGAAAACTGATTCAACTTTTGAAAGTGATGTGTCCTCTTCCTTTGTAGCTCCAGATCTCTGTTTGCTCTTTCAAGCTTCATCTCCAAGTGTTTGTTGTCTCTTTCTAACCATGCCTCTTTATTTTCTTCAATTTCTTGCTCAAGTAGGGCAGTGAGGGGAAATGATTGAAGATGGGCTTATTCTTCCTCTTTTTGCCTTTCTAGGGCTCTTTTAAGCCCTATGGTTCTAGGCCTCTTCCGCCTAGGCTGATCTTCCTCTTCTTCCTCATCAAAATCACCAATGAGCTCCTCTATCCTCATTTGTGCTTTAGCTGCTTCATTCTTGTATTTGATTGCCCGTGCTTCATGAACAGCTAAATGGACATTCATTTGTTTATTTTGGGTCTCCAAGAAATAGTTGAAGTTCCTTGCCCGTTGAAGATCATTCTCCAATGCCTCAATTTTTCCCTCTCTATGGATTAGGAGGTTTTCAAGAATGCGGGCTTCATTATCGCTGTCATCACTTTGGATTGGAATGACAGCCAATGCACCTCCATGTTTTTCACTTTCTCCAACCTTGATTTTCCCTTTGAAGGCCAATCTTGCACTTTTCCTCCTTGGCATGCTAGTGGGTGACCTTTTGGGCAATTTTCTTTTGCTAGGGACAACTTTTGTCACTTTTGGAGTGGCAGCCTTAGGCCCTTTCTTCCTTGCTGTGCTAGGTTTTGTTCTTTTGGGAGGAGGAGACACAACTGCTTTACCCTTGACATCTTCTTGAAACTGCTGCTCTCCTTGTGGCTGCTGTGTGTCTTCTTCTTGCTGTTCAATTTGCTGCCCCTATTCGCCAACATTAATTTGTTGTTCTACTTCAATGCCTTGTTCAATTTGTGTTTCAACCTGCTGCCCTTTTTCACCAAAATCAAGATGCTGCTGTGCTTGGATTTCCTGTTCATTTTGTGGCTCAAAATGTTGCTCAATTTCCTGCCCAAGCTGCTGTTCCTGTCCTTCAATAACAAGTTGCTGCTCTTCTTCTTGTACCTGCTGTTCATCATCTTCTGTTCGCTGCTGATCTTCAACACTGTCCTTCTGCTGTTTCTCATCTTCTGTTTGCTGCTCTTCATCCCTTTCCTCTTGCTCATGACCTTTCTCTTCTTGTTTTCTACTCCCTTCTCCTTCCTCCTGCTGTCTTGACTGTTCAGTAGTAACTTTGAGCCTTCTAGGAGTAGGCCTGCTAGACAAAGGTATAGGGTGATGAACAGGCTGAGTGGGAGATATATGGACAGGAGGAACAGTAGAGAAATTTGGGTGACTGATGAATACATCCCATGGAACCTCTTTCTTCTCTAGCTGGTGTAGGATGATAATTTTGATCAGAGAATGATGGAAAAGGGAAGGTATTTGCAGAGATGGAGCCTTCTTCTGGACTGTGGATGCCATCTTCTCGATGCTCTTGTATAAAAAGTAAGGGAGATTTAGCTGCCTAGTTCTAGTGAAATGCATCAATAGTCTGACATGATAGGCATAAACTCGAGCAAATCTCCCTTCACAAGTAAAATACTTCATTATGACTTTCATTAGAGGAGCATAGCTGTCAAGAAGATAAGAAAAAGGAAAAATAGCAGTACAAGTATCTCTATGCTCAGGTTTGATGAAAGGCTTGTAATCTTCTAAGTCAAGATGTGCCTGTTTGAACCATTTTTTGCCATGATATGGAATCTTGGTGGCTTTGGACACTGATCTTGGAGAAAACTTGAAATCAAGGTGTGCTACCTGGAAATGCTTGTTCTGGAACCTCAGGGCGCATAGGTGTGTCAATGGCGAAAAACTTTTGACCTCCTGTATCTTCTGGCAGAAATATAGACAACCTACTTCATGGAAGTTGAAGAGGATGGATGGATGAGAATTAACCTCCTCTGTAGAGATTTGCTCATATCTTTTATGCGGACCACTTCTGCTGTCTTGCCTTGGAGGCATTTTTACCTAAATGTTATTTTGAAGAAACAAACTGCCTCACTGTCCTTAAACTGCCTTCTTGGAGCCAAACTGTGTCAATTCACTGTTTTGATAGAGAAACAATGTATTTGGATGATTGCAACAAGTTTCCTTACAATACAAAACCCTTGCTCTTTCAGAAAGTGGCCTGTCCACCTTTAAAGTATCTCAACTAAAAGACTTTTCAATAAGATACCATGCAGTGAAAAGGAGACAAACTGCTAGGTTAATTTTCTGTGTAAAGTGTCAAGAAATCACCTTGTTCTTGTGAAGTTTGGAGGTTAACAACACATTTTAATATTTGTCCAAATTAGACTTTCCAATCATTACAAACCTGCCTTTCCTAGTGTGCCAATTTCTCAACAAACTTATATCTTATGCAATCAACCCTTAGTGTAATCAGATAGTCACTGTCACAGTCCTGGAATAAAGGTAACAGAGTTTAAACAAGCTCCAAAACTTTTAAGCAGAGGCTGTAAGGGTTTTCTCTTTTCAATATAATCAAGGCCCCTTATCAATGTAACCCTTGCCTTTGTAGAAAAAATCTTTACTCTATATTAACATCCACTTATCAAATAATCTCGAGGAATAAACAACAGTCAAGCAAAAAACACAGTGAAAACTGTCTCTTTTTGTGAGAAATAGGAGTCACTTTGCCTTTTGGTATCTTGAGGAATGAAACACCTTTGTTCTTTGATTTAGGAAAAGGTAAGAACACACAGTTTGGCTCAGCACATACTCTTTCCCTGTGGAGACTTTTAATAGTAATCCAACACTTCAGCATAGTCTTTTGAACAAGGATATTCACACAGAAACAACTGTTTGTTGTATATGGTGTTGTAGCAGTCTTTATGTGGAGCAGCTCCTTTTCAATATGGAAAACCTATCTCTTTAGCAAATATCTTTGTATCCCTTAAAAATAAATTTGTCAAACGAGTTCGGAGAGTCACAAAGGCAGCCAAACAGAACATAGTGAACAACTTTCCTTTCCTGTGATAGTAGGGGTAACTTCATCTTTTGATGCTTTGAAGATATAAGGTATCTTGTTCTTTGATATGTAAAGGTGAAAACACACTACTCTTAGTTCAACACATTTCCTTTCCTGTAGGTGCCTTTGATAGCACATTCAGCGTTTTACCACAATTTTACACCTCGGATCACCACACAGCAAAAACACTATTTTTCAGATGTGTTGACAAAGTTTGAAAGCCTTGTATGCTGTGGTATGAAAAATTTGTAGCAGTTCAACACATTGTTTCTTTATAGCATGCAACTTAATCAATTAAACACCATAAATGTATTCAATCACATTGGATATACACAGTGAGCAGTCATTGTGTCTTAGGGGGTAAGGTGATAGAGTTTTGAGATGTTTTTCGTGATATTACAAACACTCTCCCATCATTTAAACTGTGAAAGACTTTCTTCACACAAATCTGATCCAGCCAAACTCCACCGTGCATGGACAAATTTCATCTTTTGGGTCACCACGGTAGTGAGGGTGTTTTGATGGTCTTTTAATAAAAATACAGCTCACAGGTGTTTGATATTTCACCAGTCAATCAGGAAAACACTATTTTTCCCTCACACCACAGCTTGAAAATAGAGCTTCTTAACCCTTCATATCACTTAGCACTTTGTTTCAAAAACTGAGAGGGTACATGGAAATACCTCGAGAATATGATGAAAAACCTTATTGATGTGTTTAGGCCAGCTCCAGAGGCGCTTTGAATAACTTATGAGGGCCACACATATGCGCGACGTGCTTAGCTTTTAGAGTGCCGTGCCAAATCAGGTTGTTGGGTGGCTCTGTCGGGTCGGCCGGGCGCCATGTACAGGCGGGTCGCGCACACGTACAGGCCCGTCGCGCGGCAGTTGAGCACCCGTGCAAAAGTTCACCTGAGCGCGTCGCGCAATACCCCAGGCGTGTCGCGCTGTTATAAAAACCTTGCAGACAGCAAAAACAATTGCGAACTCTTCTTCAATCTCCGAAATGGCAAGAGTGGATCGACTTTGCGCTTCTTAGGGAGTCAAAAGGAGGTTCAACGGTCTTAAACCTTTTGAAAAGATGCAAAGGCCAACGGGATTTTGTCACTTAGAAATGAAAAATGGACATCCAACTCCGTGTTTTAACCTTTGTAAGGCCTTTTTAAAGGTTTTCTTTTTGCAGTGCTGCCTTCGTGTACCTTTTGAAATTCGAACACATGTTGACTTCATCTGAAAGGTGCTTATCCTTTTTTAAATGATTTCGGTAACAGAGTTTTTATGCCCTTTTTAAAAAAATGTTGATAGAGTTTTCAACCTTTTATAGAAAGCAACTACAGTTTGAAAGGTCAGAACTCTGCTCATTTACGCATATAGGTTTGAAAGGTTGAATATTACCCTGATGATCTATAGACCATTCTCGGCCACTGTGTTAATAATGATGGTGATATTCATTATGTAAACCCCACTTCAAAACTGTTTAAAAAATCCTGAAGACTGCTTTATTATTTGAAAGGGATAGGGTTTGTCTTTTCACCTTGCTTTGACAGCTTCTATCTCCAATTTCTCCTTCAACCTCTTTCCCACTGCGGGTGCCCAAATTTGCTGACCTTATTTGGAGTTGGTCATGGCCCTTTTCAATACACTTCTCTGCTCAAAACCTATTATATAATATCTCTGTCCTTTGAATAATGAAAACCTATTTTTGCCTTGAACTTTCTAAAACACTGACAGTCTATTAAAACACCTCCTTTGCCTATGATGAACAAAAGTTCCAATGGTGATGTCTCTTGGTGATAAAACTCAAATTGCCTTGCCAGCTGATTTTCTTTCCATGCTTTTCAAAGTTTTCAAAACTCAGATCATAACTTGTGGATAAGATGTCCTTTGAAACTTTGACTGTTCTTACTTAGAGGAGGAAATGTCTCTTTTTGGAGCAGTGGCATTTAGATTTTGCCTTTGATGATTTCCAGAACCTGAAACACTGTGCTAAAGCTCTTTTTGTACTTGATGAGCTTGTATACCTGTTTGTAAGAGACAAACTAGATCAAATACATTTTTGCTCTGGGTATTATGCCATAATCTTGCCTGCAATGTAAATCTAATTAGGTGACAGGTTTTTCTTGACTGTAGATGCAACTGTTAGGTGTCTTTGAGCTTTCTTATTTGACTGTAGGTAGAAGACAAAATAGAAGATGATACATCAGAGTTAGAAAATGAAACAAGGAGGGCTGCCCTTTTGTTTCCTGTGAAGGAGGTCTTCACTGTCTCATTGCACTGCTCTTTGTTTGAGGGGTAACTGAAATGTCACCATTTGCCTTGGCCAATCTTATGATAAGCTATTTGAAAGATAATCTCTGTGAGTAGGGAAATTATCACTCTTTGAAAAACAAACATCCTTTCTTCTACTCACAGACACCGAGGCTCCTTTGGCCACTTTCTTCTGATGGAGTTCTGAAAACAACAACCTGCTGTATCTGAAGAGAGAATACCTGTCTTTGGGGTGGAGTGTAACTTGCATGTACTACTTTCCTGCCTTTTCTTTATGCTCATCTAGAAACCATGGACTGTATTTGACATTTCAACAGGAACAGAAGAACACACAGGGGTCTTTTCACTGAAGTAATTTCCTGTTTTTAAGACTAATTGAAACTAGGCATCTTAACACCCCTGCAGAGATGTTTGTTATGATAGCTTCGATTAAGGAGTCCCTTTTCTGATGAGCCCTGATGATGACTGAAACCTCAACTGATTCTTTTTACAAAATCATACACTCTGTCTTCTCTTGTCTTGCACATTTCAGGTCTTAGCACTGTTGTAATCATCATGTACACTCAAGAACCTAGGGTCACTGATTTACTGTCTAGAAAAAAGCAAGCCTGTGCTTTTGCAATCCTTAAAGTCAATATTGGCCAGCGCCCTCTGCTTGTAGATGAAGGAGGCACCTTAACCCTCTGCTTGTAGATGAAGGAGGTTCTTGGCCATGACAAATTACCAGTCTGTTTGACAGTGATGTCTTTCCTCTACTGTGATTTCATGCTGAAAGGAAGCTGCAAGGTCTTGATGAGTAACTTTCTGTCTTGCAGATATATCTCAGGCTCATGTTTACATTGAGAAGCAGCTGTTCTTCTAAATGTGTATTCAAGAATTTTCTCCTGAGATGAAGTTATATTTCCTGTCTTTGTAGAATCCATAAAACACTGTGAAAAACTTAATAATCAGCTTGAGAATGTGGTTTATGCAGTACTGATACCTAGGGGTGTGTAAGTGGCGCGACTTAGAGCTGTGATCAACTTGATTTGCAGAGTGGGAGGCCTGTCATGATTGGTTTGTATCAGATGGAGGTTTTTTGGCCTTTTGATGGTTGCCAAGGGTAAAATGCCTTAAAGCGCCACTTCCTAACTTAGGGGAGGCTTTTGAAACAGACTTGGATTTTCCTTTTAGAGCTGATGGGCAGACCAGTAGGGCTGAAGCTAGATAGGATAGTGATAATGAGTTTTGACTTTGACATGGGCGGACTGAAAAGTAGGAGGGCGAAAAAAAGTTTTATGAGGGTTTTCTAGATGACAAATTGACATATGGAGATTAGCTTCTAGAAAACTCAGCTATGGATCTAGTCATCACTAACAAGTGAAAAATACTGATGACTAACAGTGGCTCCATTTGGGGAGGGCAACTCCTCGTCAGGAGGTGTCCAGAATTGAGATCTTTGGCTTATGAAGACCAGTGCCTAACCCATTGGCGCAAAATTTCACCTTTCTTTGATGCTATTTTTGAAAAGTGACAGCATGGTTAACATCAATGATACTTCTACCTACCCCACTATCTTTCCTAACATTTTTTCTTCTCTTTGGTGCATTTGAACTAGCAGCCCTTTGACAATGTACATTTTTCTTTTTTGAAAAATGAACCTATCTATTTCTACTCTTATATCTTTCGGGAGTTTAGATTAAACTGATGAACTCCTTCATTACTCTACCTATGCTAGATCGACTGTCAAGATTAAGCAGTTTGACAGGATTTTTCTCTCTAATCTAAAACATGAAATTCAAAATGATCAAATCAGGATTAGACAGTCTGATTTGTCATGCATTTGCGGCATAAAAGACAAGATGCACACAAATATTATTTTGCAACAAAGGGAAACTAGACAAGCGGGGCTAAGATGTACAATGTATTTTTCATCCCTTGCTTCTCTCTTTGGTTCTGTTTTAGGCATGTGGAACCAGAATCTCTCCCTAATCTAAACTCTGTGATAAGTCAATCTTACACAATGTTGACTATCTTTGCACTCACTAACTTATCAGAAAATACATTTAAACATGCTCAGCTATGATTAGGCTAGATAGTTGACTGAGACATTGAAGTACTAGTAGCGGCATTTAGGCTTGCTCACTTTCCGAAGGACTATTTTTTGGAACATGGGGCCTTTGTTCTATCTTCACTCGCCCTCTTTTCTATTTTTCACTGTTTTTGACTTTTCTATCTTTTCAATGTTTCAAACAATGGTATGTACAATGAATGAAAAGTGTTTCAAACTCAGAAATCTTGGAAATGACGGAATTTAAGCATCTTATCCTCGTAAGGATCTCCTCTCACCCTTGGCCCACTCAACTTCTAAAAAGAGAAATTTGGAAATTTTTCTCTCTCTAACATGACATAAGGATTCATGCAAGAATCTCTGAACAGACCGGTATCTTCTCGCTGTACCTCTTTGAATATCGGATTTCCACTCCTTTCCTTACTGTACATTTTCCTTAAGTAATGCATGTACTCTTGGTCATTCTTGAAATAGATAATGACATCATCAAGGTATGCAAAAATGCAGAAATTTAGAACTGGGAACATGGCCTTCATGAACAGATTTCTGATATTGGTGGTTTTGCAATTTTGAACTTGAAATTAGATCTACCTCCCACAAACTGGAAAAAATCTTTAAGCTGTCTACTTTGCAAGGGAATCTTATGACCTGAAACATCATCTTGCGAAAACACATGATTAAAATCACTTTTAAGTGATATATCATGGTCTTGGGTAGAAAAAACAGAATTTCTGTTATAGGGAAATGCAGCAGTATTTCTAAAATTGAGAAAGACTCTTTGACCAGCTGTTTTATCCCTGATTATTTTAGTTTGGTTCAGATTGTTATGTTTTCTTTTTTCAAAGTTATTCTTTGAGGGAGAAGAAGTATCGCAACATTTTTCTTTATTTTTTCTGCAGAAATTGGTATTCTACATGAGATTTCTGATTTTAGCATTTCTAAGTTCTTCATGAAAAGACAGAATATGAGCCAATTTCAGTAGCTCAGGTATGCTGGGACTGCAACTATCATTCTTGCTCATAAGAAGTTTATCAGGCATTTTTTCTAGATTTTGAGCTGTTGGGGCTATAGTCAAAGTTTCATTTGCAGTGGATGATCCATATGATGGTAGATATTTGAGGTATGGTAGAAACATTAAACTCCCTTGCTCTCGGTTTTCGAACAGGTTTATGATGTGTAAGTCTTCTAAAGCCTTTACCCGGAAAAAATTTCCACAGGTTATTGCTGGTGTTTGACTAGGGTCAGAGTAATTCGCTTGATAGTACATAAGGGTTTGCGCTTCTTGCTCTAATCCCACCTTAGAAGGGACATAATTACTTTCTTTATGACACAGTTGTTCATGATCATGGTAGTTTTGAGTGTCTAGTTCATCATAAGGCACCAGGGACAACTGATGTGGTGGATCAAAGTTTATTTCAGTTTCTTCTGACTCTTCTTCCATGTTTTCATCAATATGCATAATGAAAGAGTTCAGGTCGGAACGCAAGGAACACATTGGAATGTTATCTGGCCTATCTTGACTGCTAATCATGTATTTCATGTGTGATTCTCGGTAGAGTATTTTGGTCTGGCCGACCATAGGAATGGTGGCGTGTGACATGTCTAGTTGAATATTCCCTTGGAGTTTGGCTCCCCATGATCTGGATAGAAGCATCCCGTACTTGGGAGGAATGTCTGCCACTACTATATCCATGATTAGATGTTTTTCCGGTATTTGGGCCAGACTAAAACAAAGGTCTTTGATCACACCCAGGCATTTGACTCTACTTGAATCGAATGAATACAAGTCTTTGTATGGTCTTGTGATTTCCAGGCCTAGTCTTTCCATTACTACCTTCGGCATAAGATTATGCGAGGCGCCGGAGTCTAGCATGGCATTGTGGAGGATTTGATCGTGGATGTTTAGGCTGATGTAAAATGGAAGAGTAGTTCCTTCTTCAGGCATTTGACTCTACTCGAATCAAATGAATACAAGTCTTTGTAGGGTCTTGTGATTTCCAGGCCTAGTCTTTCCATTACTACCTTCGGCATAAGATTATGCGAGGCGCCGGAGTCTAGCATGGCATTGTGGAGGATTTGGTCGTGGATGTTTAAGCTAATGTAAAATGGAAGAGTAGTTCCTTCTTGGAATTTTCCCTCTATCTTCGGACCAAACAACACTTCAGGAGTATCATCAGCTAGATTAACAGTGTTTGCATCATTCCCTAGATTTAGGAATTTTAGTACTTGGGATTTATAAGAGTTTTGGGCAATGAGTTCAGTAAGAGGCATGATGATCTTGATCTTGGCGATTTCGCCTTCAAAGCTGAAAGGCAGCTGAAGTTTAGAAATGTTTGTTTCAGTTTTTTCAGCCATGACCTTCTTTATGTTCTGAGTTTGTTGACCTTGTTTTGGGATTTTGTTTGCCATAGTTGTTTCGGTAACTTTTGTGGAAGTACTCGGAACAGCTGAGTTAGGACTAGTTTGGGTAACTTTAGCTTTGTTTTGGTCACTTTTCTCGACCTTGATTTTGTCACTGCTTGCTGCTTTCTTGAGGATGGTATCAGGGGCTTTAGCAGTATCTGAGTTACCTTTCTTGGAATTATCTTGGTTTCTTTTGCTTCTAAGGTCATATTGCCAGTGAGCTTCTATTATGGCATTTTGAAAATCTATGGCAGGGTTGTCGAGATCTTCATAGTTGGTCTCATCCTGATTAGGAGAAAAGAACGCTTGTTCTTCTTCTGTGAGGTACACCTCACTCTCATTATCAGATCCTATGAGGTTTAAATGATGTTCATCAAGAGTTTCTGTATCCCTGTCATCCTCTTCCACATATTTTTCATTGAATGGTGGCCTAATTTGTTGGTCATTTTCCCTTGGTCTATTTTGGGGCTGTTCCCTCCTAAAATTTTGGTTTCGGTTTCTGTTTGGAGGGTTTGGTTGGTTGTCCCTAACAGGAGCCTTTTCATTTATACTTTCCCACATTTTGGCCATGGTTTTGACTAAATCATCTATTTTAGGATCTAGGGAAGGTGATGAAGTGGAGACCTCGTCTTTATATGTGACCTTTCTTTCTGATCTAGTCCTAGCCCTTTTTTCTGCTAAGTTGGCATCTGCTTTTATGGCTATTTGTTGCATTTCTTCTAAGGTAGGGGGATCCTTGTCTCTCAGATGATATGTCATGTCCGGATCGAAACCCTCGGGGAATTTTTCCAAGGCTAAACCAAGTGGGGGTTTGAAATGAGGTGGGAGGGAGTTATATACACTATTGAACCTAGTGCAGTAAGCTTGGACACTTTCCCCATTTTCCCGTTTTAGGTTGTTATATTCTGACAGGATTTGAATAGGGTTTCTTCGGATTTCCCACCTATTTCTGAAGACTTGATGTAGTTCTGGGATATTGTGGATATTGTTTGGAGTTAAGCTTTTGAACCATGTTTTGGGTTCACCACCAAGACTTTGGGCGAATATTCTCATTCTGACGGTCTCGTCTTGTACCTCCAGGTATTCATAAGCATCAGTCATCCTACTTATATGCTGTTGAGGTGTAGTGGTGTCTTCTCCAGTAAAGTGTGGGATTTTGTCTTGATATTTATTTGGGAGAGGAGCCAAAGGCGGTGGCAACACCAAAGGTGCGTACCAGGCTGCCATGACGGAAGCTAATGGATGGTGTACAAGATGAGGACTAGTAGGCTGAGATGAGGTGGTTTGAACAGGTGTGGCGGATGAACTTGGACTGGTGATCTGGTTTTGAGAAGATCTGGGATGGTGGGAGCCAAAGTAATGAGGAAGCTGAAAATCGAGAGGGGTGGAAGGTGAGGCTTCTCTACTATGGCTGTGTGATTGGTCTAGGGTTTCAAGATCGTCAAAGTTTATCTTACTATATGATTTGCTTCTGAGAAGAGTTTTTGATGACTATAATTCAAAAGGTGAATCTGGTAGGATAGTGAGATGTTTAGGTACTGATCTTGTTTTACGGATGGATCTACCAGTAGCTAGATGGTCAGTTTCGGAAGCTTGCCACAGAATCTTCTCTGGGTCATCTACTATGATAGGGGGGTTTGGGTCTGGATGGGATCTGGTGTTGATTCTTCGTGAAGCCAAATTTTGGATCTAGAGTTTTTAGAGAGAATGGTATTGGTGAATGTTCTGGATGAGTGGTCTCTCTAAAGTTCTACTAAGGTGAAGGATGGTCAAAATAAAAGGGATGAACTAGTGGAGTCGCCAGGTGGAACTGGGTTATTTTTGTGAAGATAGCTATGGTCCACCACCGGTAACTAATCTGGAAATATTTTTTAGATTTTCTAAATTTATGGCAGCCTATGGTTTGTTAAAGTATCCTAGACTTGTTTCAACACTTTGCTAGGGTGATGAGAACAAAAAGAGTTTACTCTAAATGGGTCTATGGGCTGCTTGCTTGTTTAAGTATCTAAAGGACCAAAGAGTCTATAAGAGTTTGCTAGACTATCATGTACTCAGTGTCCCACCATCTCCCGCTATGTTAGTGAGTGATGGGATAGGTCTATCGGATAGTAACTTAGAGTTCGGTAAAATAGTAAGGCCTACTAGAGGTTAGTGGAGTCGCCAGGTGGAATGTCAGTTGTTTTGAGGTATACTTGTATGGTCCACCACCAATATTGACAAAAACCAATCTAAGGGAGTGTTTTGGGGTTTTTTGAGTTTTATGTGCCTACAAGGTTTGGAAGAGTTTTCTATAACTGACTCATCATTTTGCTAAGATGGTGAAGGAGCTATTTTCTACTCTTCAGACAATATCTAAGTTTACTAAGCTTGATTGAGACTTCAGGAGTTACTAAGGTGTACTTAGATTGTCACTAACTCGGAAGGTCCTACTGTGAGTGTCACTATGTTAGTGAGCAGTGGGATAAGTCAATCAGATAGTATTCTTAAAGGTCTCTAAAGATTAGGGAAACTAAGTTGTTTGACACTCAGGGTCCCACCGTGATCGCCATTATGTTAGTGAGCGGTGGGATAAGTCAGCCAACTAATATTCTCAAAAGTCTCTAAAGATTAGGGAAACTAAGTTTGTTTAATACTCAGAGTCCCATCGTGATCGCCATTATGTTAGTGAGTGGTGGGATAAGTCAGCCAACTAATATTCTCAAAATTCTCTAAAGATTAGGGAAACTAAGTTTGTTTAATACTCAGAGTCCCACCGTGATCACCATTATGTTAGGTTCCCGTGATTTGGCCGATTGGTGAGCCAAATGACGATGTAACATCAAACCAAGCTTTGGAGCCTGAGGACCTAGCCTTCCTGGACTCAGAGAGGGCTCTCTCTATTATATGTAAAAGATATCGGTGTGTTTGCTTATTGTTTCTGATTTTAGGCTAGTTATGAAGTAAGTTTTTGATTTTTTGTTTTTAAGTTTGTGAGGGATGAAACTGATCAAAGATATAAAATAGGTAACAAGAAGTCAGACCAACTGGGCTATGGGGTCAAAAAGGTCAAGGAAGCTATCATATGATGATACAAGGCTGCTGTAGGGCCGATTTGATTCAAGGTAGAAAGGATCTTTGGGAAAAATGGAGTAAATGGACATCAAGTTTGTGAATAATAGGGAGTTTCAAGCATCACTGGTTCGATAGATAACATAAACATGGTAAAGAAAACCCTTAATCGTGAAAAATGTAACTATAAACTAATCAACACATCGAAACAAACATTCAAGCCATGCATAGAAGTATAAGACCCTCTAACTTTGGGAAATGGCTATCAGACTTTGGGGAAAACACATAAGACGGACTAACAACTTAAAATACTATGCCAGAATGCCTAAACACAGTCTTTAAGTTATTGGGCACTTTGAAAAACAAGGTTTCATAGTTTTAGGCAAAGGGCTAGATCGGGACTAGGCCTCCTTGGTTCAACAAGATGATAATCTAATCAGTCAAAGAGATAGTTTCATGGACAGAACTATGGACAGTCATAGGTAAGCAGGGCACACCATACATCCTACTCAATATGCATAGAACTTATGAATAAAACTAGCAACAATATCCTTAAGTTACTAAAGAGCAGTTAAGAATTCTTTAGTGCAACTAAGGAAGAAGAAAACATAAAAGCTATGAAGATTCGGGAATTTTGAGGTGCCTCCATGGGCATATCTCAAACTTAATCTCTACTGATCTATAGCAAGCAAGAAGCATGTATCATGAATGAAAACTAGAAGACAACAACAAAGCAAGAAACACTATACCATTCTACCATGTCATGGAATCCATCAACAATCCTTCATCATTCATCAAAAGCATCCAAGAGGCATTCCAAAATCATAACACAAGTATGTTCTTCAAAGCTCATATGACCAATATATTACTTCTTCTCTCAAGTTCAGCCTTGTTTACAATGAGAGCCTTGTGGAATAAATAGGCCCAAGTGAGGAAAACCTCATGGTTCAACTTCCATCCTCATTGGCCTAATCAAAATATCTAAACTTGTCCTTGAGGCTTTGCAAAGCCGAAGGCACAAAAATATCTCATAAAATATCTAAAAATTGCTAAAAAAGGGAATTTAATTGACTTTGGATCATTTTCCAAGTGTAAAAATAGCTAAACGCACATTTGGGAAAAGCAGATTTTTGAGGTTCAAAAATTACAAAAATACTTCAAATTTATATCAGAAAAAGGTCCCTTGTCTTGCTGGAAACAATTGACAGCCTTCCTGATGTCGAAACAAAGCTCATGATAGCTCGTTGGAAAGCTCTAAGTGTCTACTTTCTGGTGCAACTGAAATCACCTCAATCTGATGCCTGGAGGTCCTCCAAATCTGTACCTGTGTGTAAAAATCCAGAAAATTGCAGACTGCTGATATGACGGGCAGAATGTGCAAAAAGTGAGCATTTTTCGCCGTTTTGAGGGGGAAAATGACCTTCAAATGCTCTGAAAATCGTTGAGGACCTGATCATGAAATTATGGCATCAAATGGTATCATCCTCCTCCCTTGAAAAATCCTCAAAATGAAATGGCGAATTTATGAGTTTTCGACCAAAAACTCAAAAAATGCCAAAAAACAAAAAGTTGTCAAAATAGGCCCAAAATAGGTGCGCATGACCCTCAAGGGTCCCTAGCAACATGCTCCGAAGCTGAGGCCAAAATGTCAAGTGCTGATGTGCCTTTCTCCTCTTTTCGTTCCGGGCGCTTCCCCTTTGCCTTCTTCAGTTTCTCTTGGGTTGTCTTGAGTTTGCGCCGGGCAAACTGATTCAACTTTTGAAAGTGATGTGTCCTCTTCCTTTGCAGCTCTAGATCTCTGTTTTCTCTTTCAAGCTTCGTCCCCAAGTGTTTGTTGGCCCTTTCTAACCATGCCTCCTTATTTTCTTCAATTTCCTGCTCAAGTAGTGTAGTGAGGGGAAAAGCTTGAAGCTGGGCCTGTTCTTCTTCCCTTTGCTTTTCCAGGGCTCTTTTAAGCCCTATGGTTCTAGGCCTCTTCCGCCTAGGCTGTTCTTCCTCTTCTTCCTCATCAAAATCACCAATGAGCTCCTCTATCTTCATTTGCGCCTTAGCTGCCTCATTCTTGTATTTGATAGCTCGTGCTTCATGAACAGCTAAATGGACATTCATTTGTTTATTTTGGGTCTCCAAGAAATAGTTGAAGTTCCTTGCCTGCTGAAGATCATTCTCCAATGCCTCAATTTGCCCCTCTCTATGGATTAGGAGGTTTTCAAGAATGTGGGCTTCATTGTCGCTGTCATCACTTTGGATTGGGATGACAGCCGATGCACCTCCATGTTTTTTACTTTCTCCAACCTTGCTTTTCCCTTTGAAAGCCAATCTTGCACTCTTCCTTCTTGGCATGCTAGTGGGAGACCTCTTGGGCGATTTTCTTGTGCTAGGGACAACTTTTGTCACTTTTGGAGTGGCAGCCTTAGGCCCTTTCTTCCTTGCTGTGCTGGGCTTTGTTCTTTTGGGAGGAGGATACACAACTGCTTTACCCTTGACATCTTCTTGAAACTGCTGCTCTCCTTGTGGCTGCTGTGTGTCTTCTTCCTGTTGTTCAATTTGCTGCCCCTGTTCGCCAACATCAATTTGCTGCTCTACTTCAATGCCTTGTTCAATTTGTGTTTCAACCTGCTACCCTTTCTCACCAAAATCAAGCTGCTGCTGTGCTTGGATTTCCTGTTCATTTTGTGGCCCAAGCAGCTGCTCAAATTCCTGCCCAAGCTGCTGTTCCTGTCCTTCAATATCAAGCTGCTGCTCTTCCTCTTGTACCTGCTGTTCATCATCTTCTGTTGGCTGCTGACCTTCACCACTGTCCTGCTGCTGTTCCTCATCTTCTGTTTGCTGCTCTTCATCCCTTTCCTCTTGTCCATGACCTTTCTCTTCTTGCTGCCTACTTCCTTCTCCTTCTTCCTGCTGTCCTGACTGTTCAGTGGTAATTTTGAGCCTTCTAGGAGTAGGCCTGCTGGCCAAAGGTATAGGGTGATGAATAGGCTGAGTGGGAGATATATAGACAGGAGGAACAATAGAGAAATCTGGGTGACTGATGAATACATCCCATGGAACCTCTTTCTTCTCTAGCTGGTGTAGGATGATAGTTTTGATCAGAGAATGATGGAAAAGAGAAGGTATTTGCAGAGGTGGGGCCTTCTTCTGGACTGTGGATGCCATCTTCTCGAGGCTTTTGTATAAAAAGTAAGGGAGATTTAGCTGCCTGGTTCTAGTGAAATGCATCAATAGTCGGACATGGTAGGCATAAACTCGAGCAAACCTCCCTTCACAAGTAAAATACTTCATTATGACTTTCATTAGAGGAGCATAGCTGTCAAGACGATAAGAAAAAGGAAAAATAGTAGTACAAGTATCTCTATGCTCAGGCTTGATGAAAGGCTTGTAATCTTCTAAGTCAAGATGGGTCTGTTTGAACCATTTTTCGCCATGATATGGAATCTTGGTGGCTTTGGACACTGATCTGGGAGAAAACTTGAAATCAAGGTCCGCTACCTGGAAATTCTTGTTCTGGAACCTCAGGGCGCATAGGTTTGTTAATGGCGAAAAAATTTTGACCTCCTGTATCTTCTGGCAGAAATACAGACAACCTGCTTCATGGAAGTTGAAAAGGATGGATGGATGAGCATTAACCTCTTCTGTAGAGATTGGCTCATATCTTTTGTGCGAACCACTTCTGCTATCTTGCTTTGGAGGCATTTTGACCTAAATGTGCTTTTGAAGAAACAAACTGCCTCACTGTCTATAAACTACCTTCTTGAAGCCAAACTGTGTCAATTCACTGTTTTGATAGTGAACAATGTCTTTGGATGACTGCACACTATTCTCTCACAATATAAAGAACCCTGCTCGTTCAAAGAGTGGCCTTTCCACCTTTAAATTATTTCAGCCAACAGACTTTTCAATAAGATACCATACAGTGAAAAAGGAGACAAACTGTTAGGTGAATTTTCTATGTAAAGTGTCAAGAAATCACTTTTCTCTTGGGAAGTTTGGAGGTTAACAACACATTTTAATCTTTGTCCAAAGTAGACTTTCCAATAATTTCAAACTTGCCTTTCCTGATGTACCAATCACTCAACAAACTTATGTCTTATGCAATCAACCCTTAGTGTAATCAGACAGTCAATGTCACAGTCCTGGAACAAAGGTAACAGAGTTTAAAAATGTTCCAAAAGTTTTAACAGAGGCTGTGAGAGTTTTCTTTTTTTAAAATAATCAAGGCCCCTTATCAATGTAACACTTTTGTCTTTGTAGAAAAATTCCTTTGCTCTATATGAACATCCACTTATTTAAATAATCTCGAAGACCAAAAGACAGTTAAGCAACACACACAGTGAAAACTGTCTTTTCTGTGAGAAGTAAGAGCAACTTTTCCCTGTAGCTTTCAACCAACAAACTGCTCTTTAAAAAAACCCTTTTTCTTATTATACTTCACTATTATCTATTGGTATGTCACTCCATCAAACAAAATCATACCACATACATAGTCAACCTCCAGTGTGGGCATACAGTCAAACTCACTGTTATAGAACAAGGTGACAGAGTTTTTGAAGAATGCTTTACAAGTTCAACCAAGCCTGTAGGAGTTTATCTTGTCAAATAGTTAAAGCACCTTATCAATTTGAAACCCTTGCCTTTATAGAAAAAACCTTTACTCCATCTGAATATCAACTTTATCAAAATAAGCTTGAAGAACAAAGACAGTCAAGTAGAATACTCAGTGAAAAACTGTCCTTTCTGTGGTTTATAGGAGTGACCTTTGCCCTTTGATGGTTTGAAGGTATAGGATCTCTTGTCCTTTGATTAATAAAGGTAAAAACACACAGCTCCTAGTTCAACACAATTTCTTTCCTGTAGGTGCCTTTAATAACACATTCAACATTTTACCACAGTTTTACACCTCGGATCACCACACAGCAAAAGACACTATTTTTCAGATATGGTGACAAAGTTTGAAAGTTTTGTATGATGTGGTATGATAAATTTGTAGCAGCTCAACACACTGTTTCCTCTATAGGCACTTCTAGGAGTATATCTACCACTCAAGCACAGCTTCAACCAATGGATATTTTCACAGCAAAAACCAGTTTACAGATATGGTGATGTAGTAAGTTAAATGAGGACAAGCCCTCTCTTGGTTTGACCTTAACCCTGATAGGCAGCTCCAAAAATATATGATGATAATAAACTAAGACAAACTCAACAATTCTGCTTTAACTCCTTCATTCCTTGCACTTATTTGAACCATATACTCTTAGTCAAAGTCATTATTTATAAGAGGGGTTAAAAGGGCTTGTTTTGTTTCTATGATGTGGTAGAAGAGGCTTGTAGTTTTCAATCACAACCGCTCTTAAAAACAAACCCTGCTTTAATTTAAACGCTGCCTTCTTCAAAAAACACTGTTTTTCTGCCTCGAACAATATTTAGAAGATGTGAACTTTGAAGGAGAGAAAGCCAAAATACCTCAAAATCACGATGCAGATCTTTGTTTGCGTGTTGGAAATGTTTTGAAGGCAGTTAGAGGCATAATGACAAATGCGACGCATTTGAATGAGAAAACGCCACACACAAAGCTGTCGGGTGGCTCTGTCGGGTCGGCCGGGCGCCGTGTACAGGCGCGTCGTGCACACGTACAGGCGCGTCGCGCGACTGTCTACCGCCTGTGTAAAATTGCTTCTGAGCGCGTCGCGCAATATTCCAGGCGCGTCGCGTGACTATTAACCCCGAAAACTCTGTATATCTACTGGAAATCCTTTGTTCGGTCCTCCAATGAATGATTTGCTTGGGCCGTGGTGTTTGAATAATGAATTTGCAACGAACTTTGTCCTTTTGAAATGTAATGAGTCGAAAAACCTCTTAAATTTGACTCGTGATGATTTTTGAAAGTGTTGAAAAGGTCTTTGTTTTTAAACAAGAGTTTAACCTTCATCATTCAAAACATAGACTTATACATTTTGTTTGGGTATGTGTCATAATGAAAATGAGCAGCTTTTTATGAATTTGACCCTTTTTGAAATGGAAACCACTTCCTTGAGAACTTGAAACTTTGACCATTCTAATAGGGATATAACAGTCTAGCCTTTTGATATTCTGCACTGTATGGGAAACAATTTTTCTGAGTTATACGAAGGACTATAGATGTGTCCTTTGAGTGGTATTGCTTTTTTCTACTGGATAAGGTGCTCAACTACAAATTAAGGATCCTTTTTTCAGTTCTTGGCCCGGTATTCGCTCATTCTGCTGTCCCTACGGTAACATTGTCAATCATGGAGGCTTTACTTAAATAGCACCAATGATTTTGGACCACCCTTTACCATTTGCAAGGAGGCGATTACCTCTTTAGGAATTGACTTGGCATTTTCATGCTTTATATACCTATATCTATTTTGCTGGAAAGAAAAACTAGATCAAATACCTTTTATGCTTGTAGGTGAGTTATCAGTTTTTTCTCCAACTGTAGGTGTCCAAAAGTACTGCATTTATTCAGATTTTGTCATGGTCTATTGGTTAATAAGGGTGCTGCTTTCCAATAGACTTTCTCTGCTCAGAAAATATTACCTTGATGTCTCTGTCTGTTTGAAAAATGAAAAAGCTGTGTTTGTTTCAAACCTTCCAAAAACTGACAATATGTCAAATGACCTTCTTGCCTATTATGAACAATAGTCTCACTTGTAAGGCCTCTTGAGGAGATAGACCCAAACTTTCTGTGTCAGCTTGTGATATAACAGTTTTGAGAAGACACCTGTCTATGATTGGAATTTCTTTCAATAATGACATTCCTTGATTAGCTTGGCATGCTGCCCTAGGGTTTTTAAACTTCAGATCATAAGCAGTTTCTGTCTTTGTATTGAGGAGGCAAGTATATAAGATGTGGAAAAATTGTTGGCCTATTTCATAGATACCAAGGCTTTCATTAGACATCTTCTTCCTATTGAAAAATTGAAAACACCAACCTGCTGTATCTGAAGAAAACCTCTGTCTTTGTGGTGGGGTGCAGCTTGCAACAGCTGGACTTACACTGGCGCTTTGTCTGATACCTAGATGTCTTAAGTCTGAGACTGTATACTACTTTCCTGCCTTTTCTTTATGTTCATTCAGAAACCATGGACTGTGTTTGACATTTCAATAGGAACAGAAAAACACACAGGGGTCTTTTCACTGAAGTATCTTCCTGTTTAAGACTAAATGAAGCTATGCATCTTAACACCCCTGCGGAGATATTTGTTATGATAGATTTGATTGAAGAGTCCCTTTTTATGCTCCCTGATGATGACTGAAACCTCAAATGATTCTCTTTACAAGACCAAAAAAACTCTGTCTTTTCTTGTCTTGCACTTTTCAGATCTTAGCCCTGTTATAATCATCATTTATACTCAGAAACCTAGAGTCACTGTTTTACTGTCTAGTAAAAAGAAAACCTGGGCTTATAGTAGGTTCTGCAATCTTTCAAGTCAATATTGGCCAGCGCCCTCTGCTTGTAGATGAAGGAGGCGCCTTAACCCTCTGCTTGTAGATGAAGGAGGTTCTTGGCCATGACAAATTACTAGTTTGCTTGACAGTGTTGTCTTTCTTTTACTGTGATTTCATGCTGAATGGAAACTGCAAGGTCTTGATGAGTAGCTCCTTATCCTGCATATTTATCTCAGGCTCATGCTGACATTGAGAAGCAGCTGTTCTTCTAAATGTGTATTCAAGAATTTTCTCTTGAGATGATGATATATTTCCTATCTTTGTAGAATCCATAAAACACTGTAAAACACCTAATAATCAGCTTGAGACTATGGTTTATGCAGTGCTGAGACCTAGGGGTGTGTAAGTGGCGCGACTTAGAGCTGTGATCAACTTGATTTGCAGAGTGGGAGGTCTGTCATGATTTGTTTGTATCAGATGGAGGTTTTTTTGGCCTTTTGATGGTTGCCAAGGGTAAAATGCCTTAAAGCGCCACTTCCTAACTTAGGGGAGGCTTTTGAAACAGACTTGGATTTTCCTCCTAGAGCTGATGGGTAGAATAGTAGGGCTAAAGCTAGATAGGATAGTGATAATGAGTTTTAACTTTGACATGGGCGGACTGAAAAGTAGGAGGGCGAAAAAAGTTTTATGAGGGTTTTCTAGATGACAAATTGACATATGGAAATCAGCTTCTAGAAAACTCAGCTATGGATATAGTCATCACTAACATGTGAAAAATACTGATGACTAACAATTTCAACAGAATTTCTGAGTATGAAAAATGGGAACAACAAAGAAGATTTTGGCCAGAGGCATAAGGCCTAGAAAATTCTTCAAGAGCCAACAATTTTTAGTGATAAAATTTGTTCCTTGGAGGCTCAAAAAGTCTTAGCCACCTTTTTGTATAACAAATATTATAGGTGGATAACAATGGCTCCACTTGGGGATGATGCCTTCTTGAAGGCATCAAGAACTTCAGACTTTATTTCTCTGGGAGGCTGACCTGTGCCACATCCATTATTCTTTCTGGGAGGCAGACCTGTGCCTGATCCATTGGGCTGCTCTTCCTTTGCTGGGATGATCTTCTCTGAAAACCTATTAGCAACTATGAAAACAATGGATCTTCATCAAAAAGCTTTCTACCTACCCAATCCTACTGATCTAACATTTTTTCTTCATTTAGAGTGCACTTGGATTGGAAAACTCTATTTACATCATTTTATTATTTTGTGAGCAGGAAAACTAATCTAATTCTACTCCTTATTTCTCCCTGAACTCAGATTAAACAGTTGAGTTTAGATTCTTCTCTACCTATTCTACTATCTGTTGGGATTAAACTGTTGAACAGATTTTATTCTCTAACTTCTATAACAGAAATTTAAAAGCATTCAAGTTAGGATTAAACAATCTTACTTGATGCTGGTCCATGGCATAAAATACAAGCTTCACATAGACATTTATTTTGCAGAAAAATTAAATCAAAATGGAAGGCTTTAAGATCTGAAAATTTAAAGTACTGCCTTCTCTTTTACAACTTTGTTTTAACTTTGTTTGAGCTGTTTCTTCTTCTATCTTTGGTTTAGATTTTGAGGTAATAAGAACCAGATTTACATCTCTTGACTCAGAAAATAAAACAGATTTGAGTCATCTCTTGCTCGGAAACTTAGGTTCAGGTTTTGAACATGTTTGAACCTTTCATTTCTATCCTAATCTACCTACTGATAAACCAAGATTAAACAGTTTGGAAAATCAATTTCACTATCCTATCAGCAGTAAATTCAAAAGCTAATTAGTCAAGATTAGGCTGTTTGACTAACTAGAAGTGTGTTTTGTAGGAGTGGCATTTAAGCTTGCACACTTTCAGATTTGTTTCTCTTTTTGGTATGGGGTTGTACCTTTATTGTTTTATCAATCTGCCCTCTTTTCTTTCTTTCACTGTTTTTGTATTTTAATTTTTCTAACTTTGAATGCAATGGTGGATGAGATATTCATAATGGAAAAAAGATAAAAAGAAGGCTTCAAAACATAATAGCACGGACTAAGAGAAGTAATGTTTGAGCATTCTGCCATTGACAGGACCCCCAAACAATTCTGCTCCATTCAACTCCTGCAAGAAAAATGCATTTTTACCAGCAGCTGAATGAATAGATTAAGGGCCAAGCCATAAGTTTTCAAACTTCCCATGCTTGCCCTTGTCTTCCCTCCTTGAGTCCCACTTTAAAACTTTTTCCCCAATTTTGAAATTGTTGGCCTTTGTTCTTTTGTCAAAAAGATTTTTAATGCTATCTTGTTTCTGCAATGCATTGTTGTAAACTTCCTCTCTGGTTTGCTGAAGATGAATGGTCTGATTTATCCTTCTGATCATGTCATTATCTTCAGTTTGCAACTCTTGAATGAACTTCATTACTGGTACACCAAGGCTGTTAGGAAAAATTTCATCAGTACCATACACAAGCTGGAAAGGTGACATACCAATAGATTTCTTCAAAGTTAATCTGTCAGCCCAAAGTGCATGAACAAGCTTTGTGTGCCAAGACTTCTTGTTATCCTCCAACAATTTCTTGATTATATTCACTAGAATTTTGTTTGAGGACTTTGCAAGTCCATTACCTTGAGGGTAATAGGTCGTGGAATTCCCCAAAGTTATCTGATATCTATGACAAAACTCAACCATATTCTTTGATCCAAATGTTGCTGCATTATCAGTGATGATCTTGGTAGGACAGCCAAGTCTAGAGAGAATGTTAGTCTCCATAAATTTTATAATAACTAGATCATTGGCCTTTCTACAAGGTATGGATTCTATCCATTTAGTGAAATAGTCTGTGGCAGTGAGAATCCATATATGCTGGGCAGAAGATGGGGGATGGATTTCTCCTATGAAGTCAAGGCCCCACTGTTGAAAAGGGGTTTCAACAGTGATTGGATGCAGAGGCAGGGGCAGGAGTTTTCTTTTTCCTTCAAAAAGTTGACACTTATGACAGGCAATGATCATCTTGTGGATATCAGGAAAAAGAGTAGGCCAATATAAACCAGCCCTCAAAATTTTGTTGGCTGTTGTCTTCCAGTATAAGTGACCTCCACACTCTCCCTCATGGAACTCGTGCTTAACCTTCTCTGCATCAAACTCAGGAAAAAATTTAAGCAATAGACCACTTGCATTTTTCCAATAAATACATCTATCTATAATGCAATAGTTTACAAATTTCAATTTAAGGAATCTTGCCTTTTTTTTTGTCAAACCAGGAGGTGTGTTTAAATTAAGCAAAACATAAACAATATCAGCGTACCAAGGAGAATTCATAAAATGATCTTCAACTATAGGAGTTGAGAATTCTTCTTGGTCATCCAAAGAATTAATCATATTAATATCAAGAAATTAAAAGTTGGATTCAGCCATTAATCTAGCCAGACCTTGGCTTTTGATGAGTTTAGTGGGTTTAATCTCTAAATCATACTCAAGAATAACAACAATCCACTTACCTCTCTTACCATCTGGGTCCTGTGTTAGAATGTCTTTAAAAACTGAATTTGCGACGAAGGCAATGATGTGTGAGTGAAGTATGTACACTCTGAAGTCTTTCAAAGCCTTAACCAAAGCAAAAGCTTGCTTTTCCATAATGTTATACTTCAAAGGGGCATACCTCAACGCCTTGCTAAAATATGCAATAGGATGCTCTTGTCCTTGTGGATTTTTCTGTAAAAGGACAACAGCAATGGTATGCTCCGATGCAAATGAAAAGATATAAAAATCTTTCAAAAAATCAGGACTTATTACAACCGGTGATTTGGTTAATGCTTGTTTCACCAGCTCAAAGGACTTCCTTGCTTCCAAGGTCCATTTTACCCCTTTCTCCTTCTTCAACATGTTTGTGATATTCCTAAGGAGCTCAACCAAATTGGGGATGAACCTTCTCAAAAAGTTAATCTTTCCAATGAAATATTGCAACTCTTTGATGTTTTGAGGATGAGAGATTTACAATATGGCCTCAATCCTCTTTGGATCTATCTTTATACCCTCTTCAGAAATAATGTGCCCAAGAAGTTGACCTTATTGGAGCCCAAAAAGTGTCTTCTTAGGGTTTAAAGATATCCCAAAATTTCTACATTTCTCGAAATTTTTTCTTAAATGTTCTAAATGCTCTTCATCTGTTTTTGAAAACACAGTAACATCATCAAGATAGATAATGATGAAGTAGCCCAGTTCTTCCGAGAAAGCTATGTCCATGGCTCTTTGAAAAGTTGCTCCAGCATTCATTAGACCAAAAGGCATTTTCACATACATGAAAGTGCCCCATGGTGTAGTAAAGGTTGTCTTTAATTGATCCGCAGGGTGAACTAAGATCTGATTGTACCCTGAATAGCCATCAAGCAAAGAAATTCTTTTAGATCCTACCACCCTTTGTAAAATATGATCCATCTTGGGTAAAGGGTAGTTGTCTTTTAATGAAGCTTTGTTTAAGTCTCTAAATTCTATACAAAGCCTGATTTCTCCAGTTTTCTTCCTAACAGACACCAGATTAGATACCCATTCAGAATATCTAATAGGGACAATAATACTAGCATCATTCATTTTCATGATCTCCTTTTGAACCAGCGGTAACTGAACATGGTTTATTCTGCGCAGCTTCTGTTTGAATGGTTTTTGGTTCTCCTTGTGGGGGATTTTGTGTTGTATTTTTTCAGTGTCATAGGATTTAAGATGTTCGTAACTCCAGGCAAAAACATCGGAAAAGTCTTTAAACATCTTAATATATTTAAGTTTAATGTGAGATGGTAAAGTCTTAGACAGTTTAATCATCATAGGTTTAAGTTCACTGCCTATATTGCACTCTTCTACCTCAGCCTCTACAGGTTCTAGTTTTGGTTTATTTTCCACATCATTAAAATCGAACAACTCTTCTAAAGGAGCCAGACCTTTAGGCAAACTTTCATATTTAGAATGCAGAGTTTCTAACTCCTCTGTTCCAGATTCTTCATTCATTTCTGTTTCGCTTCTAAGTTTTCTTGACAACAACTTTATATTAACAAGTTTGGGAGATAGTTCTTCTTCATCAAGAAAATTTTCTTCCTTGCAGTCTGTTTCATAGCCTGAGTCTGAACTGTTTAGTTCGAATTCACTTTTGAACTGAATGAAGTCTTCTATTTGTTTGTCATTGTCAAACACCTGCCAATATTTCTCATTATCAGGCACAACTGGTCTAAATTTTATCTGAGTTGTACAGTCTTTGGTGTCATGTGGCGTCAAGCATGTTCTAGCTGCGTAGGCTAAGCTGTGGGCTGCAATGTTTTTCTTTCTTGGGAAAAAAATCAATTGGGACTCTTCAAAAGTTTCCAAAAGATCCATGACATCGTTTTGGTAGGCCCGAAGTCTGGGATGATGAGCGTTATACTCCCCGTTAACTTGCCTAATGATTAAATCTGAATCCCTGTGAACTTTAATTCTTTTGGCTCCTATCTTTTTTAACAAACATAAGCCTAAAAGCAGGGACTCATATTCCGCTATGTTATTGGAACAATGAAAGTTTAGTTTACAGGAAATGTTTTCTATGTGATTGTTTTCAGTATTAGTAATCCAAACACCTGCGCCTGCGTTAGTTTTAGTGTAGGATCCATCAAAAAACATACTCCATAGAGGACTGTTTTCGGTTTCGACTATTCGGTTACCGTCCTCTTCAACTAATGTGTTCAACAGTTGTGGAATGTCAGCACTTAGTCACATTTGTTTTGATTCACCAGGATTTGCATTCATTCGAGGGTCGTTTTCTTTAGTTTCCAGGTTCAAAAGCGAAGGATGTATGACTTGTAACTCAAGACTCTTGTTTAGTTTGCTAACGTATTCCAACGCAGCAAACTGTTTTGTCAGTTTTATGGTATTTACCTCCTCTTCTCTATCGGCCTTTAAATCTGTTAAAGTTATTTTTTCATATAATGTTCCTTCGTTAAAAAGGATAAATGAATCAAGGCCGGTATCTACAGAGTATAAAGGGGAGTTCTGCGGTCTATCTTGACTTGTAACCGTGTATTGCATATGAGACTCCCTGTAAAGTCTTCTATTCTGATTGAAAATAGGGATAGTCGCATAGGTCATGTCCATTTGCATAGTCCCCTACAACTTAGCTCCCCAAGACCTTGATAGTAACATTCCATACTTGGGGGTGACATCAGCCACAACAATATCCATAACAAGGCATTTGGCTGGAATCTGGGCTAAGTTAACACAGAGGTCTTTGATTAATCCTAAACACCTTACTCCGCTGGAATCAAAGGAGTACAGGTCTTTATATGGTCTAGTAATTTCTAAACCAAGGCTCTCCATCACAGCTTTAGGCATTAAATTATGAGAAGCCCCGGAATCATGCATAGCGTAGTGTAAAATTTTGTCATGAACGTTTAAACTTACATAAAAGGGAGGAACAAGTCCTTCTTGATATTTACCTTCAATCTTTGGACCAAAAATAAGCTCTGGCTGGTCATCATTAAGATTGAATGTATCCCCATTTTCCTCTATGTTTAGAGCCTTCAAAATTTGGGTCCTATATACATGTTGGGCAGCTAACTCAGTCAAGGGAACAAAGATTTTGATTTTGGAAATTTCATGCTCCAGGCTAAAAGGAATTTGGATTTTAAAAGTGTCGGTTTCAGCCTTATTAACTGTCACTTTATCAGCATTATCAGCTTGCTGATTTGTTTTATTTACACTTGACACAGTTGTTTTCCCAGGATTACTAGCTGAAGCGTTAGTACTACTAGTGTCTGCACTCTCTTTTTCATTGTTTTGAGTGCTTTTCCCTTTACATTTATCAGAATTTACAACTACTGTTTTGTCCTTCTGTTTGACAACTTTAGGCTTGGTTATAGTGCTGTTTTGTGAAGATTGGTCAGAGGTTTTGGTGTTGGGAGTTTGTTGACTAGTTTTGCTCCTAAGGTCATATTCTCTTTAAGACTCAATGATGAAATTTTCCATGTCTTGATAACCATTTCCATCATTATCTCTTTGGTCATCATAAGGTGTATATAGACCTTCTTTTTTATCATAATGAATCTCAAAATCATCATCCTCCACCCTGAACATGTTGATATCGTCTCCCTCTGTTATCTCATCTGTTTCCTCAACCTCACTCACATAGTTTTGATGAAAGGGAGGAGATATCTGTTGATCATCTTCCCTAGGTTTGTTCGGAGGTTGGTTCCTTCTAACATTCTGATTTTGATTTGCTTGTGCTCTCTTAATTATTCTCATCTCTTTCATCATTTCTTCCATCATTTTCTCCATCTTTGAGTTTGAGGTAGAAGGTGTGTTCTCCTCTCTAAAAGACACTCTCTTTTCTTTTTTCATTCTTGCTCTCTTCTCCATTAAATTGACTTCCACAGAAAGAGAACCTCTTTGCATATCTTCAAGGGTTGAAAAATCTATTTCTCTCAGCTGATAGGCCATCTCAGGGTAAAACCCTTCAGGAAACTTGTTTAACGCTAAGCCTTGTGGGGATTTTAGTTCTGGGGAAAGTGCATTGTACACACTGTTGAATCTAGTGCAGTAAGCTTGCACACTTTCCCCAGTGTTTCTATGGAGGTTCTTGTAATCAGAAAGGACTTGGAGGGGATTCTTCTTTACTTCCCATTTGTTTAAGAACATTTGATGGAAGCCTTGGAGATCATTAATACTATGGGGGGATAAACCTTTAAACCATTTTCTTACTTCTCCCCATAAGCTCTGAGAAAATAACCTAAGCTTGACAGAATCATCATCAATTTCATTTCTGTCAAAGTAGTCATTCATTTTATCTACATGTTGTGATGCAGTTGTAGCATTTCTAGCATCATACAATTGAGTTTTGGACTGATAGTCCTATGGAATATTGACTAGTGGTACAGGAAGGACTAGGGGTGCATAACATGTAGCCATGACAGGAGGTGGAGGTGGATTTACAAGAGGGACAATGGGCTGAGGTGTAGTGGTTTGAATAGTGGATGAAGGGTGAGCAGAAGTTGATGGACTAGGAATAAACTGATGAGCTGATCTAGGATGAGAGACACCTAAGTTGTGAAGCAAATGAAAATCAGGGGGTGTTGTTTCTCTATTACCAGGATGTTCACTTGCCTCAGGGGATGAAAGTGAAAATTCAGAGTCTAGCTGAGTTATATCATCAAATGAACTAGTTCTAAATGGATTTACTAAGTCAGGTTGTGATTGTTGTAGAGATGTAATATTTTCGGGAACTGAATTTGCTCTCAAGGGTGATCTGAAAATAGTTGATAATTTAATCCTAGGAGACTTCCAAAGGATGCTTTCTGGGTCATCAACTATCTCAGGTGGATTCGGGTCAGGATGGGCTCTAGTGTGAATCTTTCTAGAAGCCACTATGCTATGTTTTCTAGACCCAAATAAACAAGAAAAGTTCACCCAGATATGACAATCTTTAAGAGGTTAACTAGTCTGTTTGAAACTCAATCCTACAGTCCTCTAATCTGAGTTTGAAAGATGTTATAATGATAAGGGTTCTTCCCAGTGGAGTCTTAAGGTCTGTTAAGGATTGCGGAGTCACCAAGTGCAAGTTTTTAACTCCTAAGGAGGTAAAAAATTTTATGGTCCACCACCATGTTTATTGAGAACCAGTCTGAAATATTTTTAGGTTTTTCTAAGTTATTTTTCAGTTGTATGGTTTTTAAGAATATCCTAAATTTGTTTCAAAACTTAGCTACGGTTATGAGACAAAAAGAGTTTAATCTTATGGATAAGCCAACTGATCTTTCAAGGTTAGATAAAGTCTTAAGAGAATCCTAGGTCTTATCTAGTTTGTCACTGATTCAAACAAGTTTTACCATGATTACCATGACTTGGTAGTGCTTGAAAAGGCTACTTTTTACTCTCAAGGTTTTATGAAGTGTTTAAGGGAAATGCTTCCCCAGCGGAGTCACCAGAAATGTTAGTGGCTGGTGGCTCAGCTGGTAAACAGAATAATTTTCATAAAAACAGGGGTTATCTAAAGTTTTAATGTGGTTTTGAACTTTTATTAACTCAGAAATTTTTCCCCAGTGGAGTCGCCAGAAATGTTAGGGATCTGTAATTTTAGCAGACTGGTGAGACTAAAACTGCAGAAACAACATCGTTTCAACCAAATTTGGGATTCTAGGATCTAGCCCTCCTGAATCCGGAGAGGAATCTCTCCAATAAGTACAAAGATGGATTTGTCTTTGAAATTTGGGGTAATGATATTAGGCTAGTTATGAAGGCCAAGGGTTTTGTTTGTTTTTTGGATGATTGAGCATGAATACTGATTTGAGGGGAAAGTTCTAAGTGCAAAGAGTTTCAAAGGTGAGAAGTTGCAAGTGGATAGAGAAGCTAGGTTTAAAAGATAGATATAATGCTGGTTTTTAGTCCACTTGGCTATGGAGTCATATCAGGGATTTAATTGAACAACAACATCAAGAGTGATCCAAGGGGCAAGTCATCTATGTCACAAGATCATTGAGATTGAAATGATGGAATGGAAACAATAAAGTGTTGGAGGGGTGGAAACTAATAATAATTTCAGAAGGGATTTATAGTCAGTCCAAACAAGAAAAAGCCTCTTAAGTAACTGTTTAAAACCAAGCAAGTGCAGGGCTAACCATTGACTTCTTGGGCAAGTTTGTATTAAAGAAGCTTAATTGAAAAACAATCGAGTAATCCACATAATTACCTTCAGAAAGTATTAAAACATATAAGAGAAAAAAAATTGCAACTTAAGATCAGATAAAGTACTTTTAAACCTAGTCTACTTTCAGCCAACACCAAGGGAAACTTTCAAAATCTGCCTTTGGAGAATAGAAGCTAGAAACAGGGCCAACCATCACTTTCTAGTCTAACTTTTATAAGCAAATAAGGAAAATAAATTTCAAGAATTTTTTTTAAAGAAAACAGTAGGACGAGGGAAATCCAGCATTCCTAACTGCTTGAACTGTACTAAATCATTCTTGAATGAAAAAATAAGAGGAAAACATTAAGATAAAGATTTTTAGTTAGAGAAGGGCACTGATAAACAGTAAATCCTAACTCTGTAAATGTTGTTCTTTATCAGAGAATAGTGAACAATATGGCATACATAGAAGGAAAAAAAAATAACAAAGAAAGGGGCACTTCACCAGTAATATAGACCCGGATCCCAAGAAACAACTTGTTATTGATGTCAAACCAGTTACAGTCTTCAAGTCCAGTGTTTCAATTCAGCAATCATCTTCACTATTCAGCCTAACTTATCTATTACAAACAGAGCTTCAAGGGCCAGTGAATAATATTTACAATCAGAAGTTTCCAGCTCAATTACATAACAATGCTCAGCAACGTAGTCAACCAATACTTTCTCATCTTCTATTGAGGTATTTATAGAAGAATGAGGAGGTGAGAACTAGCAAAAGATCTCATAGATCATTAATACAGATTAAATGACTTCCCGAACTTTTGAGGGGCTCGATGGAGGAGTGTATAGGTGGACTATTGTATTAATGTTTTACAATTATGAATTTAAACTTGGTGGGAGCCTTATTTGACTTTGAGGCTCTGCGTGGCGTGTGGAGTAACTCTGCAGATATTTTATTCATTAAAGTTCTTTGCAGAAGAACTCTCTACCTGTGCTTGAGACAAATATCTGATTTAAAACAATAACTTCAACCTTTGTTTGAAAGGTTTGAGGCAACAGGTGGCTTTGTGGTAGCTGAGGAATCAATTTGCCTCAAATGCAACGGTGGAGGTCTTTTCTGCCTGATAGATCTTCTTGATTTTCTATTAATTCTATTTTAATTTGGGGATTAGGCTTTTGATATTCAATTTTAGCCGTAATCCCCAAATTTATCTTTAATCTTCATTATGCCGCGCTCTATCTTCAACAACTGATACTCTTTAACATCTTGTTAAAAACATAGTGTCTTGTCAATGTGTAGAGCCGTGCCGGGCCTTTAAAGGTATCAATGCTCATAGAGCATCGACAAACGATGAATAGATCCTGGCCTACGGTCCTTTTTAGTAGCTCAAAGGCGCAGGAAATGTCTTTCCCGGCCTTCGGCTTTCCTTCATTATTTCAATGGAACACCTGCAAAACACAAAGATAAATTAAGAAATCCTGCATTTTGGGTTAAAATGCTTCAAAAGGCGGGAGAGGAGCTTAGCCGTTGGATGAAAACATCCAACGGTGGAGATATGCAAATAATAGGCAAAAGAAGAGTGGGAGAAGAAATAAAGCGGAGAGATCCTGGATCGTCCGATCTGGACACGAGGATGATCCAAATCTAATCGGGGAATCACAATCTGTGGGAGGAGGAAAAGGGTGCGAGGAAAATCACCGATGAAATTGCGTGATCGGGAGGGTGGTGGTGATTAAGCGATGGCTGTTTATCTTAGAACGAGATCAACGGTGGATAATGAATTGGGGGAGTCGCAATCGGAGGTCGGGGATATAATGCGGCGATTGAGAAAATGCGATGCGATTGAGCGCCCGGGGTCTTTAACACTTGGTCCTGGGCGAAGGTTATATGGAACAAACGGAGGGAGCGGGGTTTACACATATATGACCCAATCGCATCGGAATTTTGATGCAGGTATTTTTAATCTACCCATTTGATTTCTCCAATTGCGATTGCGTGATCGGTTATTTTCAATCAACCCATTGAAATATTTAACATGTGACTTAAGTTTTTTAAGTTAAAACTTTGGAAAAGTGGGTTTTTGGGTTTTACAAAGAAAAAAGCAGATTGGAAATAAAATATTAGAAGGTCTTAACACTCGAGGGAGAGCTCAGGGTTATATGAAATGATAATACGATCGGGGTTTCAAATATGAAAAAGGATATTCACATCAAAACTTATATGATGCAAAGCCAATCGCATTAGAACTTTTGAATATGGCAAAGACTGCGTTCTTTGGATTTTTGCGATTTTGATTAGCGCCGAAAAGGTTCAAGCGCTGGTTTTAATGCGTGGGCATGTGGGGGGAAGTGGTTAGGACTTGGCCCAAGGGGCTTAGGTTCATAGTAAAAGGCTTGTATTTATTATGAATTTTTCATGGTTTTCAAAGGAATGGGGGGTTTCTAAATAGTTAAAAAATGAGGTTTTAACTATGGAAGGGTGATTTTCATGAAGGGAAGAAAGGAAAACATGGAAAAATAGAGGAAATTCATGGGGAAAAAGGGAGAAAATGAAGGTCAATTTTGAAAGAAGGGAAAGGGAAAAATGATGATTTTGCAGCAGTTTCTTCTCATGATTTCAATAGAATTTCTAAGTATGAAAAATGGGAACAGAAAAGAAGATTTTGGCCAGAGGCATGAGGCCTAGAAAAGTCTTCAAGAGCCAACAATTTTAGTGATAAAATTTGTTCCTTGGAGGCTCAAAAATTCTTAGCTACCTTTTGGTATAACAAATATTATAGGTGGCTAACACCAACTTCTTGTGGTCACTATTGTTCTAAAAACTATGTCGATGATCTCCACATCGTGAATGAATAATTTCTTGTGGAATTCAAAACAATATGATCATAAAGGAAGTCCCTCCAATATGATTCTCCTCGTTTTTAACTAAATCCTTCTTCACGAGCATGATCTTGGGCATCGGATGCGGGGGTTTCTACATCTGTCTTGATGTATTTTAGTATCCATTGCCATCCAATATTTCCTCCATGGGATATTCCACATGCCATAAAATTTGTGGTTCCTTCCATAGAATGGAGCCACGAGTCCATTTGAAATGCATCGCCTGAGTCTTTGGAGAAAACCTGCAACACTAATCTTGAATTCGAACCTATTGCAATGAAAAAATTTGAATTCTCTTCTCCTCTGTGAATATAGATTTGATACCATGTAGAAATTAATCAGCAGATCCTAAAATGTTCATGAAATTTACTAAATCACAAGACTAGAATATACTCTACTAATACGGAAGTAAAGTCATGATCGAGAACCAAAATCAAATACATGTATCAAGATTCAACACACACATGCAAAGATGTATATAGGGAAAAAAACTACTAAAAACCCATTACTATTTGTATTGCATTAATCGAAGAATCTATATGAATAAAATATGCTACTTGCTCAATCTTGAGCTCAACTTACACACTGTATCTTCTATCCTCATGAATATGTTGACATTGCTTCAATACTTAATCAAAATTTCAAGTCTCCAAGATCATATTTGCCCTTGCACTATACCTCAAGGAATTATTGTTTTTCAGAATTCTTTAATCTAGATTACTGTTCATTTTGGTAATTCTTTGAGCGCATGCATGGCTGTACAACTTGGAATAGTTTGTGACATACACTTCCCTTGAACTCCAATATCATCGGAGTAGCTTGAATTATGTGCATTCATGAGTTAATTTAGGTTGGTGATTAGTTAAATGGTTAAATACTTGAAGTTACACACTAGTTCCTGCACTGGTTCCTCCAATAATTAGAACTAGTTTAATTGAACATAAATCAATTTTACTTGAATTAATTGTTACAGGATTTGAAATTAACTCAACCTAGGCTCTAAAATTTAGGAATCACTTTACACGAAGCTCAAGTTCATGCTCCCAACTCAAATTAACTAAATAGCGGTGATAACAACTATACCACCTGGATTAACTCATTGGTGTCTATTGATGTGGAATTTCAAATTTATCCTAATTTAATAAAAGGAAAATTAAATTAGGAATTTCTTGCTTTTTCAACAAGTTACGCAACCTTTAATGTATTTTCATGACCCAACATAATTTCACAATGTGGAGCGATATTTTTGTGAAACTTATCACAATGTCATTGGCTAAACTTGATGATGTGGTCGACATGTCTTTTCTTTGCACAATGGCATTGATGTGGTAGATTAGACACGTGACAAGAATTTATAGGGTGTGATGTAGTATAAAATACAACATGGAAGAACGCATTATACTTTAATTTGTCAACGTAATGGCATGGTGCCAGAGTAGGGGCTGCCATGTGGTAGGGAAAAATAGTGATTTTGGATTGGTAAAACATCCAAAAAAGAGTGACACATGGTACCACTCATGGGATGCCATGTGGCATGATGAAATCATGCGGAGACCAGGGCCACAAGGACCCAATATTGAGGCATGGTTAGGCAGATAGGCCATATTGAAAATAAGAGGCCAAAGTATATGATGAGCCTAAGACACATTAACATGGGAAATGGTATAGTCGATTTGTGGTCAAAGCCAGGTATCGGGCTTTACCAATCAATGTTTTCATAAACTCCTCCTCTCTCTCTCTCTATATATGTGTTTGTGTGTGTGTGTGCATGCTTTCCTCCTAAGAAAAATACACACACATAAATTCATCAAAATGATCTAAGTCATGGTGTGAATGATATTAGTCTATATGCTTTTAGTTTGGAATTATTTGATAGCATTGTGTTTACATACATGCCGAGGGCCTAACAACATTGGTTACGTTGGTGATTTTATTCTCGGTGCAAGTAATATTTGATGGTTCTAATTCTTATTGTGTTTGACATACGGACGAATGACAATCCAACAATTATTGGTAACGACAAAACGGTTGGGCCTTGCACCAGTCCATATGGACATTCATAATTTTATAAATTGATAGTGGTGTTGGTGGTACTACATCCAACGAAGTGCTATGTGATTGGTATGGAGATTTTTTGGGAGTTACGAGGTCATAGGTTCGACTCCCTAGCTAGTTGATAGGTTCAAATTTTTTATTTTATTTTTATTTTATGTGGTAATTTTGGCAACATAGTTAGCATTAAGCAAAAAGTGGTCAAAATCTAAATCTAGAAACCTATTAAAGGTTGTACGGGAAACCTATTCGTAGAGATTTAAATTTTTATATAGTTTTGTTTGGTTATTTTGGGTTTTGGGCTCAATATTTTGTCAGAATTTGATTCCAAAAAAAGTTAGATGATCGGAAGCGGGACGAGATGCAACCATGGATTTATGATGCTCTTTTGACTCTTATTTGATGGCCAAAATCTCTTTTGTATGCTTCACGGATCTATGATCATGTAGCGAGTGTTTTGGATACACATAGTGAAAGCGAGATCCAAGAAATGATTTGAGTGACCATATGGATAAAATTGTTGGAGTAAGATAATGAGAAGCAATGCTTCTGAGTTTCATTGACAATATGGTGGTAATGACAATGTTTTTAGTTGCGATGACAATGATGGTGGCAATGACAGTAGCACCCAGTTGATAGTGATGGTGGTGGTGGCGGTGCTTGCGAGGGTTGACATTGATGGTGGCGGTGGAAGTGCTTGCGGGTGAAAATGATGGTGGTGATGACGGTGTGTGCGGAGTTGAGATGATGGTATAGGTTGTGATGATGATAACATATTGTAGATTGTGACATGCCTTATATTTTAATGATAAATGATGACATTGGATCTTTTTTGAAAATGATATGAAATAGAGATCGAGAAGGAAGTTGAAGAAGGAGGTTGGTGCCTCCTTTGAGGGGGTTGGATCCTCGGTCAAGTTGAAGTCTAGAGAGGGCAGACTGTTCATTCTAAAGGTTGGAGCCTTAATCGGGTTGTAACTTACAATGAGCATTTGCTTGCATCTTTGGAGGTTGGTGCCTCCAATCAGAGTTGTAACCTCTTAGGGGTAGATGCCTCTAACAAGTGAGAACTTGAAAATTGATGTAAATGAATTGAAGATAAAAAAGAAGAAGAAGATTGATGGTTTCTCACATATGAGTTTCCACCTAAAAACTTTTGTATCCTTATAATGTTATAGTTACTTAATTTTTTGACTTATTGATATATTTACTTTATATATGATGCATTGTTATAGTCGACGATATAATGTTTATGTTTCATTGCTATATAGATGTATGATTAAAAAGGTTGTGAAACTATAAAATTTACTGACTTGATGATTCACCCCACCTCTCTGTTTGACCTTTGGGCCAACACCACGAATAATTTGGTCTTCCTAAAAAACTTTTCATTTGATCTACCATAAACATGTACAACAATTATACAAAAAAATAAATCCAAATGATTTTGTGTCTATGACATGGTTTGATAATTTCTTTATCAAAATTATATATTTATAATTAACTTAAAAAAAAATTATATGACTATTTGAAAAACTAAATTCTTTGACAATATAAAATTCATGATCACATTAATGTACTTAATGTTGATGTACATTGTTTCTTGGGTTTAACTGTAGTACATGGTTTATGATTTCTTTATCAAAGTTATATGTTTATGATTTAACTTTTTAATTTTAATTATAAATGTACCAATAATTTGAAAAAAATATATTCAAATATATTTAAAGTAATATTAAAGTATTTAATATTTATATACATGTACTTAGTTCTAAATATAATATACTTTTCATAATTTCTTTAGATAATTAATCCATATATATATTAATAATTTGAAAAAATAAATTAATACATGATTTAATATATTCATGATTGATTTATAATTTAATTTTAAAATTTTGATTATAAATATATCATAATTTGAAAACCTAACTTATTTCACATCATAGCCCATATATGTAATATTATATACTCATTCTAACTTTATAATATAATTTATTCACATAATAATACATATATGTAATGCATCTATTTTAGACTCTTATAGTACATGGTTATCAGTAATATATTTAATTTTAGTTACAAATTTACCAATAATTTAGAAAAAAAAAATTATATATATATATATATATATACACGTTCTCGTACATTAGTGATAAATTATATGTATATATATTCATTCTTGTATATTAGTGCATGTAATTGTTTGTTAGTAATTAAGTTGGTGATGAAGAAAGGAGACAATCTTGTCAATAGTTTTCAATAGGATTGATCTTGCACATTTCTTTCATTTAGTTTTGAGTATTTTCACTTTTGACAATTAATAATTCTTAATAGTGTCCCTTTAGGTATTACTAAATATATCTTAAAGAGTAATAATTCTTAATATTGTCGCATTACTAAATATATCTTGAAGAGTAGTTTTGATAATTTCTTGCATCAAGGTTACTCTTGAAACCATTTGTTTCAATGCTAATGTTTGAAATAATTTATTTTCCTTCAAAATATTTTGATGAATTATTATTATTATTATTATTATTTTTAATTAATTAATTAATTATTATTATTATTACTATTATCATTATATATTTTTAAATTATATATAGGTTGTTTTGCAAAAGTCAAGAAAAAATGTAATTTTTTTTTTAATGAGTGGCGAGATTTACAAAATCTTTACATTAATTGTTAGTTTTTCCATATTTTCATATCGATTATATGAAAAGGATAGTTAAGATCATAAACCATTCAATTATTTAACTCTAACTATTGTAGTAAACATCATACCTTGTCCCTCTTGCTCTCCAATATTAATAGGTTGAATTACTGCACAACACAAACACCAATGCACATTGCAATAATTTAAAATATAACTATTGTAGTAAACCTCAAACCTTGTCTCTCTTCATCTCAATATATATGGTTGAATTACTATAACACAAACATCACAATGCACATTGCCAATATTTTTTGTGCTTACTGCTTGAACTTAATGCACATTGTTAATCCAATCACTTCGGTTAATGTACCATCATACATTGAGTTACATCAAATAAAAAATCATCATCTAAGCTGAAATCAATGCATCTAATGCACCTGCTGATAAAATAATATTAGAAAACATCTACCTTTGAAATCAATGAATCTAATGCAATCAATCAAATAAGATTATAAATTAATATCTACACTAAAATCAATGCATCCTAGTGCAAGCAATAAAATAAAATTAGAAATCAACATCTAAACTAAAATCAATGCATCTAGTGAAAGCAATCAAATACGATTAGAAATCAACATATACAATGAAATCAATGCATCTAGTGCAAGAAATCCAAATATGATTAGAAATCACCATCTACAACACGAAATGAATGCATCTGGTACAAGCAATCATATAGAATTAAAAATCATCATCTACTGCAGAAATAAATGCATCTATTGCAAGCAATAAAATAGGATTAAATCAAAATCTACACCAAAATCAATGCATACAGTGCAAGCAATCAAATAGGATTAGAATTCATCATCTACACTGAAATCAATGCATCTAGTGCGAAATCAAATAGAATGAAAATTCAGCATCTAAGCCCAGAATGTTGATATATTTAGTGCAAGCAATGAAATATAATTCGCTTATCCACTAAAACTAATGAATATAGAGCAAACATTAAAATAAGATTAGAAATCAACATATACACTGAAATCAATGCATCTAGTGTATGATCAAATATCATTAGAAATCAACACCTCTGTGAAATCAATGCATTTAGTGCAAGAAATCAAATAGGATTAGAAATCACTGCATCTCACCATGAATTCAATGCATTTTTCATGAAAGAACTATTCTTTCCTCTCTCCCCCCTCCATCTATATCTATATCTTCCTCCATCTCTCTCCTCCTTTCTCTCCTACTGACATCACCAAACATACACACTCCCTCCCCCATCTCTTCCTTTTCACTCTCCCTCTCTCTTTCTCCCTCCCTTTTCTCTTTGTATGTGTTTCTTCTTCCCTCCCTCTCTCCCCGCCCAAATCCATCTCCTTGTCCTCATCTCTCCTCCTATCCCTCTCTCCACCTCTCTCTCAAGTCCTTTATCTCCCGACTCCCTCTCTCTTCCCCCATCTCTCTCTCTCTCTCCAACCTTGTAAATATCTCCCTCTCTCTCTCCTTCTCTACCCCCTCCATATTTGTGTCTCCATATCTCTCTCTCCTCCTCACCTTCTCTCTCTCTTCATTCCTCTCCTCCCCTCTCCTTGAGTTTATCTCCTTCAATGCAAACAATCCGACAGATTAGAAATCACCATCTACCACTGAAATCAATGCATCCGGTCTGAGAATTATTCTTCCCTCTCCCCCTCCATATATATCTCCCTCCATATCTCCTTATTTGTATCTCTATCTCACCCCCCACCAAACACACATGATTTATCTATCCATATCTACTTACCTCTCCCTCTCTCTCTTCCCTCTCTTCACCTTCCATCTATATATCGATCTCTATGTGTCTCTCTTTTGTCTTTATATCATCCCCAGAAACATACACACTCTTTCTACATATTTATATATGTATCCATGGAGTCCCTCCCTCTCTTTCTCTCTCCCCCTTCTCTCCCTATTGTTAGGGTCCTATAATAATAGGGTTCATAATTTTTAGTTGACTTTGATAGTCTTGTAAATATATATACATACCTTGCTTTACGCAAGTTGTTTTCCCATATTTTGAAAATAAAAATAATTAAAAAAAAAAAATGAAAAGGGTAAATGTCCTAAAATAAATATCAAAGGTCTTAGAAAAAAAGATAAACCCCAAAGAAAAAAGAGATAAAATAAGGCATGAAAGTGAGAAGCGAAGTGAAAATGCCACTACTATTTACTTCTTTGTAAGAATAATGACTATGTGTAGATTGTCGATAAATGCCATAATCCATGATCAGTTAAATAGTTTAATCTTAACTTTTCATGCTTTGAATTTTAAGTTTTAGATAGAGAATAAATATATGTCAAACAATATAAAACTTGACAAATCAATAGATAAGATAGAGAATAAATAGAGGAGCTCAACGATTTAATATTTTGAGCCCTTAGATGAAATAACGTTAGACTTAGATAGTTTTTATGCTTTGAAGAAAATTGTTTTAGGGAGTTACAAGCAAATACACCCATGAAAATGAAGTAAAAATGTTAGAAATAATGGTGGGTAGGTAGAAAGCAGTTGTGCAAGCATGTAATAAACCATCATCGGGAAAAAAATTACTAATTTTCCTTCACCACAATCATTAGGTATTCTAAACCTTCGATTAAAAAGGCTCGGAAAATTTCTTTGACTTATTTTGGGGCCCAAGACACGTTTCCGATAAGCAGTCGGTTAAAAATATTGAATTCCTACATAAAACCCATTTTCACTCAACATTTACCCCGCTTCATCTTGTTGGCAATATGATGCGAGTGTTGTCATCGTGCTTAACCCACTTGATGAAGATGATGAAACCTACTTAATGAAGTTGTTCTTGATGCTTGGTAGGTTTATTAATGATGTAAATATGATGTTCTACAAACGGCTCGGAAATGCCGGAAAGAAATATCGAAGGGTACGAGAATAATGTTAAACAAGGTATGTCACAAGGTATACGCGAGTTTTGTTGAGGGCTAAGTCGCGTATGTACGTGGAAAAGTATGTGCCGAGTCGCGTATGCTTAATTTAGCTCTAATTTAATAAAACCAGGGACTTTACCATGGTATTGACCCATTATGTTGAGCGATGGATTATCGGCTGATCCGGGATCTAGAATACCATTGGAAGTTGTATGGTTTTGAAAAGCTCATGGTATTATCGAAGCTAGATCTATTTAAGGGCAGAAAATTCATTGTGCAAAGGGTGTGCATGTGTTTGAAGCTTTAATGAATACCTCCCCACTCTGAAAGTTTATACGTATGGATTGAACTCTGTTCTTAATCAATAGATGCGAATGTTTGTGATGCACCTGAATATGATGAAAGGTCAAAATCTCTAAATCTGGAGAATCAGTAGATCTAAGATGTTGAAAAAAATATTGAAGACCTAGCGCCGACACAGTGAAGAAAATTGAAGAAATATGGGTAAGTTCATAGATCTGTTGTTATGCAAAAATTATCTTTTATAGATCTATACGCAGGTTCATTTCATAAAAAGCGCGTGTATACGTGGATCTGTTTAAACAAAGGCGTATGGGAAGTTAGGGTTATTAAATATGAATGTATCGTGGGTTCGGTTCATGAAAAGTGCGTATCTGCGAATACGATTAAATAAAAGCGCATGTAGTGTCTGATCTAATAGTTGATCAAGGTTGAATGTGTTTCTATATCTATTAGTCGGTAATCTACGGTAATGCAGTTCGTGGTTTCTTGTTCTGTTGGAAACGATGGTCAAGTATGTTTGTTGATAAATGAAGGTTATTGTTGAAGGCATTTTGTTTGATCCGGTTTGAAAATTGATGAAACGTGGTCGGTGGTGCGGGTTGAAGCCTTGATCGGGGGTTGTAGCTCCTTCCGGAGTAATTTTGAAATTAAACGCGGTTGTAGCTCCCTTTCCGGAAATTTGGTAAACGAGAGAAGAGTTGTAGCCTTCTATGAGTGGGTGTTTGTGTCTTGGTATGAGTCGTCGGTACATGGTTGTATGATGTTTTCTCTATAATAAAATATTGAAGGTGAGACAACGACGTGATGGTTTCTCCCGGCAGGTTTCCACCTAAAATCCTGGTGTTCATGTGTGTTTCTTATGTGTGATGGATTATTCTATTATTACGTAACTATTATTAAATAAACATCACATGAATGAATTTTTGCAAAGATCTAAAGTTAAAATATCGCATAATAAGATCTACGAGCATACGCATGTTTTGTTAAGGATATCGCGTGTATCAACGAGTTGCTCGGGGAAAGTAGCGTATGGGTTTGAAAGTAGAAAAATGAAAACGATTTGAGTTTCCTAAATGCGGGGTCCCCCCCCCCCCCTCTCGGTATTTTCCCAAAAGCACATCCATAATCATTGATCCCTTTTCCTAAGTAAAAACCCTAAATAATTAATTTTATCTTCATTTAGAAACAATAAAAAACCCACGAAATGCATTTTATCCTAAGTTTAAGTGTGAAAAACAAAAAAATGAGACAAGCTATGCTTATTTGTCTATATTTACACTTTACTTAGTGTTAAATTATGTATTTTATTCATTTCATACATTACACCTTTATTTCATATAAATCTCTAACTTATATTATTAATTCCCTAAACTATACCCTGCGGTATATTATTAAACCCTTTATATTTTAAATAACCCCAAAACCCACTATTTAATGTTTAAACCAATGTTAAAATATCCCACGTGAAAAAATAAAAACCCGCCCTTTATTCCCTTTAGTTTAAACGTATCAATAAAACTAATCCCTGCCCCTATGCTTTTTAAACAATTGTCGAAACATTTAAAAAACTGTATAATAAATCCGCACCAACATTATTCATTGAAACATTTGGTAAATGTTTTAATTAAAACATATATATAAACATTACCCCTCCGCCATTGTATAACCCAAAGTTTTAGCTTTAATAAATACATATTTATAAAGTTAAAAAACCCATCGCCGCATATATGAAAACCCTGGCCCCACTCCAATCCCGATACATCTTCCAGATTAGATCTCAACCGTTCGCATAAGCTTTCCCCGATCCAACGATGGAAAATAGATATCGCAAATAAAGCTACGTGACTTTAACCTTTTCATTTCTATGCGAAATAGGCAGTTTCGCCTTTTCCTCTCTCCTCGACGTGGCAAATTCTCATTGGATCGCATTCGATCCGTTCAAAACTGCTTACCACCTCATACCTGTGTGATAACCACCAGTGGTTTTTCACCTTTGAAGCCTGAAAACCACCTCTTTGCCCAATTTGACCGCCATTTATTGCAGGCTTGAATTAACCCTAAAATGCCCAATAAACCATGAAAGCGCACTGTTATCCCTTTATTCTACACGTATCAATTGTATCTGCCATACAGACTCAGGGAACAAGCATTTTTCAATGTTTTCTTGCCCAGAACCTGCAAAATTATGCCTATAGCCATTGAAGATTGTTCAGAAGCTTTGAATTGCTTCAGAGACCAGAAAATATAACACAGAACCTGTTATAAAGCCTCAGAGTCATCCTCAAAGACCCATACCTGCGTGTAACAAGTATTCCTTGAGAAATTGAGCCTGTTATTGATCTAAAAAGTCCTTAATAAAGAACAAATCTAGTCAGAACTTCGAATTTGTCCAAAGAAATCTCTTAAAAGATCCAAAAAAACAGGCCAAGCCCTACCAAAATTTTTGAAAAACCCTGTTCTATACTGCGCACTGTTTTAAATGAAAATATTGAGTTTATATAGTTTTATAAATTGTTTAAAACTCTAAATTAAGACCATAAATCCTCTGAAGGTAGCCTAACCTCTGTGCCTGATTTCAAAAGATTTTTAATCCAAATTATCCATTGAAAAAGCCCAAGAAACCCTTGTTTCTTGTTTCCTAACCAATGAAGGTTTGTAAATCAATTGAAGATTGAAATTGAAAGTATAAATCCAAAAAAAGAACATATTCTGCTTGTTTTAATCCAAGAACCCTTGCCAAAGTAAAAGAATACTTATGTAAACTGTTTAACCTTACAGAAGTAGCCAGAAAGCAAAAAAATTGAGTTTGTGCAGTCCAAAAAAGTCTAAAAATGCCTAAACCTACTCCAACTACATCTTCTAAGGCTGCCATCATTATAAATCCTCTATAGCCTCTTGTTGTAGACATTGAGCACACTCCATTAGCAGATGTTGACTATAAGATAGCAGACACTATTGTAGAATTCAACTTGTTGGAACTTCACAACTAGAGCTATGAAAAATCTTTGGATAATGTTGAAGAAGTTCAAATTTGGGAATCACACTTGCCCAAATATGTTTTTCCAGTTACCCATTCATGCCTAGAGGTCATTAGGTTATGCCATCATTATTATCTGCCTGAGTAAAGAACGATAGTCAATGCCAACAAAGAAGTACTTTTTACCATTACTGTTGAGTCCATTAATAAAATGTTATAGCTTAAACCTGATCCTCAAGCAGTTCCTCTGTCCATTGAAGCACTTACCAAGCTATACATTGGCCTTGATTTTCCTAAAAGATTCCATATCTTTCAAATTTTCATGCCCTTACATGTGGAAATTCCTCAAATCAATCCTCCATATTCTACATCAAGATTTCTAGAGGGTTCAAGGCATGTCATTTCCATGCTATCATTCATCCTAGGGTACTTTGCTGATTAGCATACAAATGAATCCATTTTAGGTTTCCTATCTACTTTTACACCAGGACATCCTCCATCTGTTATTTTCAATTATGCTGGGTATATCGCTGACAATATTCATGACCAATTGGTTAAGTTGCCAACTGAAGGAGTGTTTAGATACACGTCCTTTCTCTTTCATATGTTTTTTTATTTTCAAGCAGATAAGTTTCCAGTAACCCTACAGAAGCTTGACATAGAAGGAAATCCTCTTTCAATTATTTTTTGGACATCCTTGATTAGGAAAGGGTCTACAAAGTTTTCCTATTCAGAGTTTTCTGACTTCTTCATTCATCCATTGATAAAAATGTTAACAAATACTGAACAGTCAAGGATAAATGATGAGATGAAGAAAATTTTACAGTTATCAGAGTAGATCAAGACTGGAGATTGGTATTTGTATGAAAAATACACAGAGATTAGGAGTTTTTGGATCCAATTTGTTGCCATATGAATTACCCAAATATGTACCAATGAGGGTTTTGCCTTGGAATACATCAGGCATATTTTAAATTCTGATTCAATTAACTTTCTAGCAACAAAGAAGAAAACACAGTTTAAATTGAAGAATCAAGTGGGACCATTCATTTTTAATCATAAAGATGCAGAGGCAGAAGCAACTAAACAATTATTAGAGTACAAATTTGAAGAGAGTTCTTCCTAGAACTATGATCCACAAGGGATACTGAGTAAAATGAGGGTTAAGTGTAAATTGACACCCTACATTCATGAGAAAAAACAAGAGATTGAGAAGTATGCTAATCAGACTGAGTGGACAAAAAATACTTTAATAGATGTAGTAAAACAAAGTGATACTAGTCACACTTTACAAACTGTAGATCAAATAGAAAAAGCCATCAGGAGAGTCAGAGAAGAAGGTTCTTATGTTGCTTAAACCACTACGGAGACTAGGTTCAAATTAAGATATAATAAGAAGCCTAAGTTAAATTTAGTAGATAAAGAGAAGGTAACCATTGAGGTTGAATATATAGATATCCCAGTTACCAACACAGATGTTGCCACTGTTATTAGAAATGAGCAAGTTGTAGAGAATGTGAATGAAGAACAAGTTGATAATGCAAATGCACATTTGATAGAAAAACAACAGAACATGGAAGCATCATCCTCACAGACAGCTGAGGAAAAGGACTTTGATATCAAGGAAAGGTATAAACAGATTAAGTTAAAAAATGAAGAGATTAAAAATGAGATTTACTCTCGATATCTAAAACAAACACCAAGCATTCAAAACAGACTCTTTTCAGCTTTTGATTACTCAAATAAAAAGCTGATCATGTCAGTCTTACAGCCTACAGTAAAGGTTCCAAAGACACTTGCAGATTACAAGAAGATTGATTTAAAAGTGTCAACAGAAAGCATTCATGCACTTAATCAAATAGAATTTCATAGACATAGTTCAGAGATGTTGTATTCTACTGTTACAACCAAAGCTATGAGTGTTCAAAAACTTCAGAACACTATAAGAAATATGAAAGATCAAATGAAACTTGACAAAGCATCCTTATATGCTAAAGATCTCATAATTAAATATTTAGAAGGATTGGTCCTGCAAGTGGGATATGATCCTACAAATGTGAAAGCAGCAGAATAGTTAGTGAAGAAGAAAAATGAGGACATTGCAGCATTGAGGAAACAACTTAAATTGCCATCAAGTGAACATCCTCAAGGCAAAGAAATCATACAGGAAGAGACTGAGAAGGATGACATGATGAATTTAATCTTTCAACTAATAGCACAGATCAAAGAAATGGAGATTCAAATGGATAAGCTTGTCCATGAAAAGGAAATCACAAAAACACCAGAAGTTCCTGCAATTATCCCTATGGTTACTACAGTTGTGCCCTCAACTCTAGCAAAAAAGTTAGCACCAAAAGTACCACTGGCCATTGCAGTGCCAGTGACATCATCTACAACTTCAGCTACAAATTCATCAACTACAACAACTTAGCCCACAGATGAGGCTAGTAAACTAGTAAAATCCATGGAAGAAATGTCACTTCAGACAAGTGAGAGTAACAGATTGAAAAAATGGTTGATAACCTTGAGAATACCTATAAGTTAGCTCAAATAAATGCTAAAACTCATGAGCAAAGGGCTAATAGGTTAAATGAAGAACTGAGGAAGTTACAAAAATAATTAACCTTAAAGGAGCCAATGTCATATGTGAAAGACTATTTATGGAACAAAATCATTGAAGCCATCAATGATGTGTGGCTCTCAATTCAAGTGATCTTTGAACAAAGAGATTTACTAAAAGCAGCACTTGCAGAAATTCAGAAGACTAAAGATGAGCTTGAAGATAAACCTGAGCAAGCAATATAATTGATCAAGTTTTTAAACAGTAAAAACAAGCAAGAGTTAGAAGAAATTGAGATAACTGACAGGACTGAAACAATCCTTGAAATAAGAAAAGTCCTCACCAAGAAGAACCTGATGAAACAACTTGAGGAGAAGTGTGAGAATATGAACATCACCATAACCAAATTCATGGTTAAATTTGAAAATTTTAGGCAAAGAAGTTTGCCTAACATTTTGGTTGTCAATGATAAGCTTATGCCTCGGGAATATTATAATAAAAAGATCAGAGAATTTGCAAAATAGCAAGTTGAAAAGACAGATGGACAAGGCACTCCAACAGGAAAGGTCTTACTAAAAAACTTTGAATATTTATTCTATCTGCAACATGATATAAGACACTTGTTTGTCATAAAACCAACTTTTTCCAGATATACTGAGGCAGATGAAAACTTCAGGAAGCTGAAGAAGAAACAAATTCCAAATGAGGAAGCTTGTTAGTCACTTACAGATTTACTGTGAAAAGTAAAAGGCAGAAAAATAGTTTGTTGATTTTCAGTCAAAACAAATTTTTTATTACAGCAGTAAACAGTTTTACAGTGGTCAAAGAGTATCTGAGTTTAAAGATTATCAAAGATTAAAGAGAATCAGAGTAAAAGAGTAAAAGATAAAGAATATCAGATTTCAAAACAGAAATAAAATATCTTGGCCAGCAAAGAGGACACCAAGGCAGCCAACTGCACCTTATCCACAATCAGTTTCTATTTTATTTGGATCAAGAGGACAACTTGCTGATTTGTTGAGCAGTTGTCTCTATTTTGTTATAAAAATATTTTTATTTTCCTTAGATAATTCCTAGAAGCATTCTAGGATATTTTATAAACAATTATGTATAAATACTTCATCTTTTGAAGTATTATGGTGGAATAAATTGCTGAAGATTTACATAGTCATTTTTTATTAGACTTGAAGGCTTTTGTGTTTCAAATTTCAAGTAGCAGACTGGATTGAACCAATTAGCATCATATTTCAGGATTCATGTGATGAGCTATTGAAGTGAAGTATTCTCTATTTTGTCATTGTTCATCTTCTTCGCTTCATGCATCCATTATGTATTCTAAATTTGAATTAATAAATGAGAGTATTGCTTCAGGATTTATTAAAAGCACTATGTCTTTACTGTTTATCATTTCTATGTTTTCTGCTGATTTCCAGAGTAGAGAACCCTTAATTTCTCCCTCTTTCGTTTGACCTCTTCTTACTACATCTCTTTTCCTGGTCAAATAACCCTTCATTTCTCTTTATCCCGATCATATCACCTCACCAAACTGCCTTCCAAGATCTTCATAGGGTTATCTATCTTGCCCTAAAAACATTTGACTTTTTGACCTTGATCCTAGCTCCGTCTGCTTGATTTTTGACTCCTCATCCCAACGGACAAACAGATTTCCCACTATCCATCTCATTAAGTGATTTTTCCCACCAAATCAAACAAACCAAAACCAAATTGCACAATCATAACTAGCCTAATATTTTATAAATAAATAAATAAAAAGTTAAATCTTACACAAAGAGCCCTCTCTGAACCCTAGGAAGGCTAGATCCTAGAGTTTAAAAGTTGGTCTGTGGTTATCTCTAGTGTTCTTAGACTTTAAACCAAAATCTCACAACTTTAGAATTATTAGAGTGATAACATTCTGGCGACCGTACTGGGGAACTAACCAATCCTCAGTCATAAATAAGTCTTAAAGAAACATTTTCCATCATCTTTTTGCCTTTACGACTGTTTTATAAGTTGTGAGTATTATTTTTATCAAAAAATTGTAATTCTGGCTTCTAGGAAAGTTTATTATACCAGGTCTAATCCGGATCTCAAACTTGCTGTTAACCCAGACAAAATTGGGAAAAAGAAAAAACAGATGGGAGATTTATATGCTAAAATTTCATTAATAAGAATCAATTCATTACCACAAGAGTTAGTAAGTTTACAAGATATAGAGTTTGATCTTAAATTTGAACATTCTTTATTCAGGAGCAAGTCTGAATCTGATTTAAAAATTGTTGTTTTAGACCCTATTTTCATTTCATTTTTGGAAACAAAACATAAAAATATTATAGCAGATTATGAATTAAAGAAAGTTAGAAATTAAGACAAACTTGAAGAGATTAATGCTACTATCCTTAAAGAAATTCATGAAGCCATTGAATTAGCTCAATTGATAGCATATACATCTAAACCTTCTATCCCTCATATAGATACCACTACATCATCTATAGTTTTCTCCACCATTCAATCTATAGATTCATTCATCCCTAGATTACCCTTACAGCCTAGGATATTATTTCCTTCATCCCCTTCATCCACTAACTTAACTTCTACTTTACATCATTCTCATTTCCTACTAGTTCCTCATACATTTCAGTTTCATTCCCTAGTACCTCCACTTCATCTTTTAGTTCCTCCACTACTTTTTTTCCAGTTCAACATCTTATAATCCATTTTCATCAGCCACTACTTCCAGTTCAGCCCCAAGCACCATTAATTTACCCCCAAGCCAAGCTAGAATTCAAGCTATGGCTGCTAGGTATGCTCTCCTAGTTCTTCCAGGACAACTTCTTGACATCCCTCAGGACTACCAAAGTAAGATACCACAATTTGATGCTACTACACAATACACTACACAACAACACATAAACAAAATGACATATTACTTTGAACTCCATGAGATAGATGATTCAGATGTACAAATGAGGTTGTTTGCTCAAACATTAACATGAGAAGTCAAGAAATGGTTTAAAGGCCTTACTGCTAGTAGTATAGCTGATTTAGATATTTTTCATAGATTATTTTTAAATAAATGGGAAAAGAAAAAAAAATCCACTCCAAATATTGCCTGAGTTAGATGCAATGAAAAGAGCTCCCAATGAATCAGTACAAGACTACTGCACTAGATATAACAGTTACAATTCAATTCCTGCAAATATAAAACCCACTCCTGACTCTGTCTTGCTCAAATTCCCAGATGGATTTGATACTGACATGGCATATCAATTGAGGGAAAGAAATGCAGATACATTAGAAAGAATGCAAATAGGTGTTGTGGGTGTAGAAGTAAACATTTTAGCTAGAAAAGCTAGATTGAGAAATGAGAGGAGAGTAACCATGAAAGAATAAGCCTCTAGTTCAGACACAAAAATAGATATGTTAGCTAAGGCTTTAGAGAGAATGATGGATAGGTTAGATAACGTAGAAAGAAGACCTCAATGGGATAATCAACAGCAAATCAGAAATCTAAATTATAGGAAAAACACAAATTCAGGAAAATCAAAAGCATCAGCTCCAGATCACACAATAAGACCCCCATTTCAAGAGAACTATGCTGAAAGTTCTCAAAACAATATAGATGATGAGGATACCATAAATTTATTGGGAACAGATGATAATAACACTATATTTCTCACACAGGAAGATTAAGAGTTATTTGAACTCCAACAACTCCAATTAGATTCAAGTGAATCAGTTGACTATAAACAAGGTTATGATTTTGCCATAATCGAAGTACACAAACAATATAACCTTAGGAGTAAGAAAAACACTGAACCTTCTACTGAGAAAACAACACAAATTGAAACTAAGAAAACTGTAGAAGCCCCAACAACAAAATTTCTGCAAATTCTCCCTAGGGAAAATAGGCAAAACTCTAGTTCATCCCAAAAAGTTTCCAACCCTAAAATTTCACCAAGCCCTAAGATTTTTGACATAACAGATGAAGTTGCTCAAGCTACAAAATATTCACAAAAATCTTCCGCTGCACAAGCATATAATTATGCTAAAACAACAAACTTCGATCCTAAAACAACCACTGTTGATCCAAAATCAGCAGATCCAAAAGTTGTTACTGCAAAAACAGCTTCTGACCATTCTAAATTTGAAAAAACATCTACTGCTTCACAAACCATTCCTGAAAAGAAAACAAAGAGCAGTAAGACACAAGAAAATCAAACTGAAAGTTAAAATATAACTGTAGAAAAACAAGATAAACCAACACAAACTAAGGTTACGAAAGAAGAGTTAAATCAAATAAGTAAATCTCAACCTTCATTCAATATACAAATTGAAATTGCAATGTTAAAGATACCAATTCCTTTGACAGAATTGGCAAAACATGATTTGTATAAATCAACCATCACTGAAACTTATAATAAATGATGGAGAAGACTCCATAAACTTGAATGATGATCAATCAGAGTTGATATTTGGCCCAAATGTAAATGGAAATCATCAAGATGGATCAGTTCCTCCATTTTACATCATTTTAACTATTCATGATAAAATCTTACACAACACAATGTTAGATTCAGAAGCTTCACATAATTTAATGCCCAAAGCTATAATGGAAACCCTGAACTTAGACATTACAAGGCCTTACAAAGATTTATTTTCATTTGATTCTAGCAAAGTAAAATGCCTAGGTTTAATTAAAGATTTATGTGTAACATTAGTTCAATATCCTGGTAAGAGTATACTTATGGACATTGTGGTATCTAATATCCCACCTAAATATGGAATGTTATTATCTTGCTCATGGGGAGCAAAGTTACAGGGATCTCTACAATTGGACATGTCTTATGCTACTATATCATTTTTTGGTCAACCTAAGAAGTTATATAGGGAAACATGAATGAAATATATGGTGAGTGGTGCTGAAAGGTCAATAAATTACCCAATTTACACTATACCTACTGACCTAGATTCATTCATCCTATGTAATGTTGAAATTGATAATGAAATCAAGTCTGAACTAAGGGAAGAAAAGAAAACACAAAACAATGATAATATCCTTCATGAATCTTTATGGCATTTAGATTTTGATGGCTCACTAAACAAGTTAGGAGCAGGAGCAGGAGTATGGATAACTAATATAGAGAAAAATCATGCAGAAGGCCATGCTTTTAGACTAAATTTAAAATGCACAAACAATATGGCAAAGTATGAGCCCTCATTTTAGGACTCCAAATTATCAGAAATTTAGAAGGTAAAAGAATAGCAATAATGGGAGACTCAGAGTTGATTGTCAAACAAATTAAAAGTGAATATTCTGTTTACAATCATAGACTAGGCCAATATAGAGAGACTGTACTAGATTTGATTGATGATTTATTGGAATGTAATTTCTCTGCAATACCAAGAAGGCAAAATTTACAAGCACACTCTTTAGCAAATTTTGCTAGCACTTGTAATTTACCTTTTCATCCTAATCATATATATACTGTAGAAGTAAAGCACAGACCAATAATCCCAGACAACCTCAAATATTGCCAGATTTTTTCACAAGACCTACAAATCTACCATTTTATGAATACTGAAGGTGAATTTCAGAACTGTAAAATAGACATTGATTGTACCATAGAACAAGATTTATATAGTGAAATAAATTTGAATAATGTAGATGTAAATAAAGTAAAGTTTGCTAGACTAACTAAATTCAGTGAATCAGATATAGATAAATTAAAGAGAGTAGAATTTGATGAGATAATTGACGATGAATCTGAAATATTAAACATCAAAGATAATTTCTTACCAAAAGGTTTAACTCCTTTAGAAGATTTATTTAACTCAAATGATGTTGCTAGAAAACCCAAAATGGAGCCACTTAGGTCTGACATTGAGGAATGCAACATAGGCACATAACTGAAACCCAAGATGATCAAAATTTCCAAAGCCTTACCTCAACAAGAGAAAGAAAATATATTGCTCTTTTTAAGGAATTCCAAGATGTTTTTGCTTGGAGTTATGAGGACCTAAAATCCTATGACACCAACATAATTCAACATAAAATTCCTATAAAAGAAGATCAAAATCCCTTTAGACAAAATTTAAGCAGAATCAACCTTATGTTTATTCCCTTAATAGAAAAATAAGTTAAAAGAATGTACGATGCACAAATAATTGCACCAATCAGATATTCTGATTGGGTTTCTAACCTAGTTCAAACAAAAAAAAAGACAAGTTAGATTAGATTATGTGTTGACTTTAGGAATCTAAACAAAGTATCCTTAAAATATAATTAACCTTTACCAAAAATGGATCACATATTACAGAGGGTAGTTGGATCTTCTAGGATTTCTCTTTTAGATGGATTTTCAGGATACAACTAGATTTTAGTCCAACGAGAGGATCAAGCCAAAACAAATTTTACTACTCCTTGGGGCACTTTTATGTATGTAAAAATGCCTTTTGGTTTAATGAATGCAGGGGCAACCTTTCAAAGAACTATGGATATAGCCATTTCAAAGGAAATTCATGAATTCTTGGTAATTTACTTAGATGACATAACTGTATTTTCGAAGACTAATTATGAACACTTAGATCATCTTAGACAAGTCTTTATAAAATGCAGAAATTTTGGCATCTCATTAAATCCCAAGAAAACCTTATTTGGATTAGAACAAGGCAAGTTACTAGGACACATAATTTCTAAGGAAGGAATTAGAATAGACCCTGCAAGAATATAAGCAATTCTTAACATCAGTCCACCAAGAAACATAAAAGAGTTACAAGCCTTTTTAGGAAAAAATAACTTTTTAAGAATATTCATTTCTAATTTAGCTGAGATAATTAGAGAATTAAAAAACATGCTTAAAAAGGATTCAGTTCTTAAATGGACTGTTGAGGCCAAACAATCATTTGAATCCATCAAACAGGCCTTAACCAAAACTCTAGTCCTTACAAGTCTTGATTTCAAAAGGGATTTCATCATTTTTTCATTTGCTTCAGAGCACACCATTGCTGCAGTTTTACTGCAGAAAAATGACCAGGGTTATGAACATCCCATAGCTTTCTTTAGAAGAACACTTAGAGATGCATCTTTGAAGTACAATATCATGGAAAAACAAGCCTTAGCTTTGGTAAAGGTCATTAAAGACTTCAGAGTTTACATTCTCTATTCTCACATCATTGCCTATGTCCCAAATGTTGTAGTAAAAGACATTCTTACTCAGGATGGTCCTGATGGAAGAAGAGGCAAGTGAATTGCCACTATTTTAAAATATGAAATAGATATAAAACCTACAAAACTGATAAAAGGTCAAGGTTTAGCCAAACTCATGGCTTAATCAAATTTTCATGCCCTAAACATAAATTTTATTGCCCAAATAGATGATCAGGAAGAGATGGCGACTCCAGATATCAGTGAAGCCTTTTTAGACTCACCAAGGTATGCAGATATTATATTTGTATTACTAAACTTACAAGCTCCTCCTGGTTTATCAAGAACAAAAGCTATATTTCTAAAGCTTAAGGCAGTAAGATTTTGTATTTTAGACAATGTACTTTTTGGAAAGATCAAAGTGGGATTCTAATAAATTATTTGTTAAAATAAGAAGCTGACAAAGTATTACAAGAATTTCATGCAGGTCACTGTGGGGGACATCTATACTAGAAAAGTACTACAGACAAAATCCTGAGAGTTGGTTTTTACTAGCCTACTTTATTTGCAGATGTCAAAAAATATGTGACCTCCTGTCACAAGTGCCAAATCTTTGAGGGTAAGAAAAAGCTGTTACCCCTGCCCTTAAAGCCCATATCAACATAAATGCCATTTCAACAATGGGGTCTTGAATTCATTGGAGAAATTCACCCCCCATTATCAACCCAACATAAGTGGATCTGACAGCCACTAACTATTTTACCAAGTGGATTGAAGCCATACCCTTTAGGCAAGCCAAATATATTGTCATTATATCCTTCTTAGAAAGTAACATTCTTTTAAGATTTGGATGTCCCCAAAAGATAATTACTAACAATGCAGAAGCATTCAAATCTAAAAAGATGGTTGACTTTTGCCATAAATATCACATCACCCTAGGCCATTCTACTGCATATTACCCACAAGGTAATGGCCTAGTTGAATCTTCAAATAAGAGCTTTGTAAATATCATCAAAGAGTTATTGGAAGATAACAAAAAGACTTGGAACAAGAAGTTAGTCAATGCCTTATGGGTAGATAGACTTACAACTAAAAAATCTATTGGTACATCCCCTTACCAACTTGTCTATGGAATGGATGCTATTTTTCCATCCTCCTTAGGAGTACCAGTAATGAAGATTATCTAGGAATTACAAGTTGAATCAAATGACATTCAAAGAAGGATAAATCGAACTATTCACTTGCAACAAACAAGAGAAGAAGTTTATATTAAGTCTCAAGTTATCCAAGATAAGATAAAGAAAATGTTTGATAGAAAGAGTAAAGAAGATGATTTCTACATTAAAGACAGAGTATTAAAATGGGATTCAAGAAGAGAAGACAAAGGTAAACATGGAAAATTTGATTTTATATGGAAATGACCTTATGTGATTTATGGTTATAGAGGTAACAATGCTTTCTACCTGAAAGAAATGGATGGATCAATTATGCTAGATGGACCAGTAAATGGCAGAATGTTGAACCACTACTACTCCTCTAAGATAACAAATAGTTAGTTTCATTTAATTTGATCACTATACATATACATTGAAGGTTTTAGATTGGATTGGATGTTTTCCTAACAAAGTTGAAGCCCGGAGAGAGGCCATAAGTTTTGAGAGGTAAAAGATCATAAGTATTAATAATTGCAGAGATCAAAAGATACTTACAGGGTCATCACAGTCAAAATTCAAAGGCTACTAGTCTTAAAGTTCTTGACATTTCAACAGGAAATGCCATCCCCAAGTGGAGCCACTGTTAGGGTCCTATAATAACAGGGTTCATAATTTTTGAATTGAATTTGATAGTCTTGTAAATATGTACATACCTTGCTTCCTGCAAGTTGTTTTCCCATATTTTGAAAATGAAAAATAATAAAAAATGAAAAAAGGGAAAATTTCCTAAAAGAAATATCAAAGGACTTAGAAAAAAAGATAGACCCCAAAAGAAAAAAGAGATAAAATGAGACCTGAAAGTGAGCAAGTCAAAATGGCACTGCTATTTACTTTTACTGCAAGAATAATGATTATGTGCAGATTGTCAATAAATGCCATAATCCATGATCAGTTAAGCAATTTAATCTTAACTTTTCATGCTTTAAATTTTATGTTTTAGATAGAGAATAAAGATATGTCAAACAATATAAACTTGACAAATCAATAGATAATATAGAGAATAAATGAGGAGCTCAACTGTTTAATCTAAGTCCTCCAATGAAATAAGGTTAGACTTAGATAGATTTTATGCTTTAAAAGAAAATTGATTTAGGGTTGCAAGCCTAAATGCACCCATGAAAACGAAGTAAAAATGTTAGAAATGATGATGGGTAGGTAGAAAGCAGTTGTGCAAGCATGTAATAAAGCATCATTGGGAAAAAATTACTAATTTCCCTCCCCCACAATGATTCAGTATTCAAAACTTTAAGTTAAAGAGGCTTAGAGCATTTCTCTGACTTCTGTTGGGACTGGACCCAAAGCTCAATAACTAATTGGTTAAAAATATTGAATTCCTACACAAAACCCATATTCATCAACATTTACCCTTCATCCATAATCATGATCCTTTTTCCTAAGTAAAAACCCATTTTTTACTTAGTAAAAGTAAAAACCCTACATAATTAATTTTATTTTCATTTAGAAACACTCAAAAACCCATAAAATGCACTTTATCCTAGGTTTAAGTGTGAAAAACAAAAAAATGAGACAAGCTATGCTTATTTGTCTATCTTTACACTTTTCTTAGTGTTAAATTATGTATTTTATTCATTTCATACATTACACATTTATTTCATATAAATGTCTAACTTATATTATTAATTCCTTAAACTATACCCGCTCGTATAACATTAAACCCTTTATATTTTAAATAACCCCAAAACCCACTATTTAATGTTTAGACCAATGTTAAAATATCCCACGTGAAAAAATAAAAACCCGCCCTTTTATTCCCTTTGGTTTAAACATATCAATAAAACTAATCCCCGCCCCTATGGTTTTTAAACAATTGTTGAAACATTTATAAAACTATATAATAAATCTGCGCCAGCATTATTCATTGAAACATTTGGTAGATGTTTTAATTAAAACATATATATAAACATTACCCCTCCGCCATTGTATAACCCAAAGTTTTAACTTTAATAAATACATATTTATAAAGTTAAAAACCCATCGCTGCATATATGAAAACCCCGACCCTACTCCAATCTCGATACAGCTTCCAGATTAGATCTCAACCGTTTGCATAAGGTTTCCCCGATCCAACGACGAAAAATCGATATCGCAAATAAAGCTGCATGACTTTAACATTTTCATTTCTACGCGAAATAGGCAGTTTCGCCATTTCCTTTCTCCTCAACGTGGCACATTCTCATTGGATCACATTCGATCCGTTCAAAACTGCTTACCACCTCAGACCTGCGCAATAACCACTGGTGGTTTTTCGCCTTTGAAGCCCGAAAACCACCTCTTCGCCCGATTTGACCGCCATTTAATGTAAGCTTGAATTAACCCTAAAACACCCAATAAACCATGAAAGTGCATTGTTATCCCTTTCGTCTGCGCGTATCAATTGTATCTGCCATATAGACTCATAGAACAAGCATTTTTCACTGTTTTCTTACCCAGAATCTGCAAAATTAAGCCTATAGCCATTGAAGATTGCTGAGAAGCTTTGAATTTCTTCAGAGACCATAAAATATAGCACATAACCTGTTATAAATCCTCATAGTCATCCTCAAAGACCCGTACCTACGTGTAACAGGTATTCCTTGAGAAATTGAGCCTGTTATTGATTTAAAAATACCTTAATAAAGAACGAATCCAGTCAGAAGTTCAAATTTTTCCAAAGAAACCTCTTAAAAGATCCAAAAAAATAGGCCAAACCCTCGTAATTTTTTTGAGAATTCATCTTCTATACTGCACACTGTTTTAAATGAAAATATTTAGTTTATATAGTTTTTATAAATTGTTTAAAACTCTAAATTAAGACCAAAAATCCTCTGAAGGTAGCCTAACCTCTATGCTTGATTTCAAAAGATTTTTAATCCAAATTATCCATTGAAAAAGCCCAATAAACCCTTGTTTCTTGTTTCCTAACCAGTGAAGGTTTGTAAATCAATTGAAGATTGAAATTGAAAGTAGAAATCCAAGAAAATAACATATTCTGCTTGTTTTAATCCAAGAACCCTGTTGAGTCTCGTAATTGTCACATTTTCATCATGTTTATCCTCACCATTCTCACATTCCATCACCTCATTTAACCATTTAGCATACCAGCTCCATGGGTTCACCTCATTATTTTCCAATTTATTTATTTTTAATATTATTAGAGAATGTGTAATTAATTATTGGAAAATTGACATATTTCACTAATATCTTAAATGCGAATGAGCTTTGTAAATGTGTAGGATTATTTGGAAGAATTATTCAAAAACCTCTTGAATATTTCCTCCTCCATTTCAATAATTCAAAGGATAATTGAGATTATTCTAAGGAGAAGATCGTGAAGATTCCAAGGAGAAGATCATGGAAGATTCCAGGGAGAAGATCATGGAGATTTGGATAACATATCTTATCCAAGATTTGTGGGAGATGAGTGAGGATTTGAAGGGATCATATCTTGTAATTATAGGGATATTGGTTGAGAGAAAAGTGGATTTGTAATTATGAGTTGCTTATCTTGTTTTCAAAGCACTCATGTATAAAAATGAGTGCTCTTTCTCCAAATGGGAGAGTAGAATAGGAGATTGGAACTTGTGTGACTTATTATTATCATCGTTAAGACTTGAAGATAAAATAGAGGATCTGTTCTATCATATTTTGATGCTGCTACATGCTGATTGATTTCTTGAAGTCTTGAGTAGCTGAGTTTACTTACAGTGCACAAGGCAATGGTGGAAGGGCCCCCACACCGAGCTAAGTGCACTTCTTAGTTTTCATAAGCTGTAATTTGTGAACCAGTTTACTTAGATTTATTGTTTCCTGCTTTCATGTTTTCATAATGGTATCGATGATATAATGCAACCAGTAATTAAGGACAACCGGGATCTTTGAACATAGAGCCTCTTGATTATTATTTCATATATCTTAATCCATTGTTTAGTGTTAGATTTCCCGCTTTCATGTTTTCACAATGGTATTGATGATATGACGCAACCAGTAATTAAGGACAACCGAGATCTCTGAACATAAAGCCTCTACATTATTATTTCATATATCTTAATCCATTGTTTAGTGTTATATTTCCTGCTTTCATGATTTCACAATAGTGTTAAAGATATAATGAAACCAGTAATTAAGGACAACCGAGATCTCTGAACATAGAGCCTCTTGATTATTATTTCATATATCTTAATCTATTTTTTAGTGTTAGATTTCCTGCTTTCATGTTTTCACAATAGTATTGATGATATAATGCAACGAGTAATTAAGGACAATCGGGATCCATGAACATAGAGCCTCTTGATTATTATTTCATATATCTTAATCCATTGTTTAGAAATTAATTAAGTTAGTTTTTATATTTGTAATATGCATTTCACTAACCATCAATAGTTCATCTTCTAAATTTGACTGTAATTGAAACCCATATACTTTGAGGATGCTTCTAAGTTGACCAACCCAAATTGATATTAAATACTTGCGTTGATTAGCAACAATAAATTGACCCAACAAACCCCTGCCAAAGTAAAAGAATACTTCTGTAAACTGTTTAATCTTATAGAAGTAGCCAGAAAGCAAAAAATCTGAGTTTGTGCAGTCCAAAAAAGCCAAAAAATGCCTAAACCTACTCCAGATGCATCTTCCATCATTATAAATCCTCTACAACCTCCTATTGTAGACATTGAGCATACTCCATTAGCAGATGCTGACTATAAGATAGCAGACCCTATTGTAGAATTCAACTTGTTGGAACTTCACAACTAGAGCTATGAAAAATCTTTGGATAATGTTGAAGAAGTTCAAATTTGGGAATCACACTTGCCCAAATATGTTGTTCCAGTTACCCATTCATGCCTAGAGGTCATTAGGTTATGCCATCATTATTATATGCCTGAGCAAAGAGCAATAGTCAATGCCACCAAAGAAGTACTTTTTACCATTACTGTTGACTCCATTAATCAAATGTTACAGCTTAAACCTGATCCTCAAGCAGTTCCTCTGTCCATTGAAGCACTTACCAAGCTGTACATTGGCCTTGATTTTCCTAAAAGATTCCAGATCTTCCAAATTTTCATGCCCTTACATGTGGAAATTCCTCAAATCAATCCTCCATATTCTACATCGAGAATTCCATAGGGTTCAAGGCATGTCATTTCCATGCTATCGTTCATCCTAGGGTACTTTCGTAATGAACATACAAATTAATCCATTATATGTTTCCTATCTACTTTTACACCAGGACAGCCTCCATCTGTTATCTTCAATTATGTTGAGTATATTGCTCACAATATTCATGACCAATTGGTTAAGTTTCCAACTGAATGAGCGTTTAGATACACATCCTTTCTCTTTCATATGTTTTTATATTTTCAAGCAGATAAGTTTCCAGTAACCCTACAGAAGCTTGACATAGAAGGAAATCCTCTTTCAATTATTTTTTGGACATCCTTGATTAGGAAAGAGTCTACAGAGTTTTCCTATTCAGAGTTTTCTGACTTCTTCATTCATCCATTGATAAAAATGTTAACAAATACTAAACAACCAAGGATAAATGATGAGATGAAGAAGATTTTACAGTTATCAGAGCAGACCAAGGCTGGAGATTGGTATTTGTATGAAAAACACACAGAGATTAGAGTTTTTGGATCCAATTTTTTGCTATAAAAATTACCCAAATATGTACCAATGAGGGTTTTTGCCTTGGAATACATCAGACATATTTTAAATTATGATTCAATTAAATTTCTAGTAGCAAAGAAGAAAACATAGTTTAAGTTAAAGAATTAGGTGGGACCATTCATTTGCAATCATAAAGATGCAGAGGCAGAAGCAACTACACAGTTATTAGAGTACAAATTTGAAGAGAGTTTCTCCTGGAACTATGATCCACAAGGGATATTGAGTAAAATGAGGGTTAAGTGTAAACTGACACCCTACATTCATGAGAAAAAACCAGAGATTGAGAAGTATGCTAATGAGACTGAGTGGACATAAAATACTTTAATAGATGTAGTAAAACAAAGTGATACTAGTCACACTTTACAAACTGCAGATCAAATAGAAAAAGCCACCAAGAGAGTCAGAGAAGAAGGTTCTTATGTTGCTGAAACCACTACTAAGACTAGGTTCAAATTAAGATATAATAAGAAGCCTAGGTTAAATTCAATAGATAAAGAGAAGGTAACCATTAAGGTTGAAGATACAAATATCCCAGTTACCAACACAGATGTTGCCACTGTTATCATAAATGAGCAAGTTACAGAGAATGTGAATGAAGAACAGGTTGATAATGCAAATGCACAGTTGATAAAAAAACAACAGAGCATGGAAGCATCATCCTCACAAACAACAGATTAAGTTAAAAAATGAAGAGATTAAAAATGAGATGTACTCTCAATATCTGAAACAAACACCAAGCATTCAAAACAAACTCTTTTCAGCTATTGATTACTCAAATAAAAAGTTGATCATGTCAGTCTTAAAACCTACAATAAAGGTTGCAAAGAAAGTTGCAGATTACAAGAAGATTGATTTAGAAATGCCAACAGAAAGAATTCATGCACTTGATAAAATATAATTTCATAGACAAAGTTCAGAGATCTTGTATTCTACTGTTACAACCAAAGCTACGAGTGTTCAAAAACTTCTGAACAATATCACAAGTATGAAAGATCAAATGAAAATTGAAAAAGCATCCTTATATGCTAAAGATCTCATAATTAAATCTTTAGAAGAATTGGTCCTGCAAGTGGGATATGATCCTACAAATGTGAAAGCAGCAGAACAGTTAGGGAAGAAGAAAAATGAGGACATTGCAACATTGAGGAAACAACTTAAATTGCCATCAAGTGAACATCCTCAAGCCAAAGAAATTATACAGGAACAGACTCAGAAGGATGACATGATGAATTTAATCTTTCAACTAACAACATAGATCAAAGAAATGGAGATTCAAATGGATAGGCTTGTCCATGAAAAGGAAATAACAAAAGCACCAGAAGTTCCTTCAGCTATCCCTATGGTTACTACAGCTATGCCGTCAACTCTAGCTGAAGAGTTAGCACCCAAAGTACCACTGGCCACTACAGTGCCAATGACATCATCTACAACTTCAGCTACAGAGTCATCAACTACAACAACTCAGCCCACAGATGAGGCTAGTAAACTAGCAAAAGCCATGGAAGAAATGTCACTTCAGACAAGTGAGATTAACAGATTGAAAAAAATGGCTAATAACCTTGAGAATACCAATAAGTCAACTCAAATAAATGTTAAAACTCATGAGCAAAGGGCTAATAGGTTAAATGGAGAACCGAGGAATTTACAAAAGGAATTAGCCTTAAAGGAGCCAATGTCACATGTGAAAAACTATTTATGGAACAAATTCATTGAAGCCATCAATGATGTGTGGCCCTCAATTCAAGTGATCTTTGAACAGAGAGATTTACTAAAAGCATCACTAGCAGAAATTCAGAAGACTAAAGATGAGCTTGAAGATAAACCTAAGCAAGAAATAGAATTGATCAAGTTTTTAAATAGTAAAAACAAGCAAGAGTTAGAAGAAATTGAGATAACTGACAAGACTGAAACAATCCTTGAGATAAGGAAAGTCCTCACCAAGAAGAACCTAATGAAACAACTTGAGGAGAAGTGTGAGAATATGAACATCACCATAACCAAATTCATGGTTAAATTTGAAAACCTTAGGCAAAGAATTTTGCCTAACATTTGGTTATCAATGATAAACTTATGCCTCGGGAAGATTATAATAAAAATATCAGAGAATTTGCAAAAGAGCAAGTTGAAAAGACAGGTGGACAAGGGACTCCAATAGGGAAGGTCTTACTCAAAATCTTTGAAGATTTATTCTATCTGCAACATGAGATAAGACACTTGTTTGTCATAAAACCAACTTTTGCCAGATATACTAAGGCAGATGAAAACTTCAGGAAGCTGAAGAAGATACAAATTCCAAATGAGGAAGCTTGGCAGTCACTTACAGATTTACTGTGAAAAGTAAAAGGCAGAAAAATAGTTTGTTGATTTTCAGTCAAAAAAGATTTTTTATTACAGCAGTAAACAATTTTACAGTGGTTAAGGAGTATCTGAGTTTAAAAAGTATCAGAGGTTAAAGAGAATTAGAGTGAAAGAGTAAAAGATAAAGCAGATCAGATTTCAAAACAGAAATAAAATATCTTGGCTAGCAAAGAGGACACCAAGGCAACCAACTGCACCTTATCCACAATCAGTTTCTATTTTATTTGGATCAAGAGGATAGCTTGCTGATTTGTTAAGCAGCTGTCTCTATTTTGTTATAAAGATATTTTTATTTTCTTTAGATAATTCCTAGAAGCATTCTAGGATATTTTGTAAGCAATTATGTATAAATACTTCATCTTTTGAAGTATTATGGTGGAATAAATTGCCGAAGATTTACATAGTCATTTTTTATTGGACTTGAAGGCTTTTGTGTTTCAAATTTCGAATAGCAGACTGGATCGAACCAATTAGTATTATATTTCAGGATTCATGTGATGAGTTATTGAAGTGAAGTATTCTTTATTTTGTCATTGTTCATTTTTTTTGTTTCATGCATCCATTATGTATTCTAAATTTCAATGAATAAACAGGAGTATTACTTCAGGATTTGTTAAAATCACCCTGTCTTTACTGTTTATCATTTCTATGTTTTCTGTTGATTTCCAGAGTAGAGAACCCTTAATTTCTCCCTCTTTCGTTTGACCTCTTCCTACTACTTCTCTTTTCTGAATCAAAGAACCCTTCATTGCTCTTTATCCCGGTCATATCACCTCACCAAACTGCCTTCCAAGATCTTCATAGGGTTATCTATCTTGCCCTTAAAAATTTTGACTTTTTGACCTTGATCCTAGCTCTGTCTGCCTAATTTTTGACTCCTCAGCCCAATGGAAAAACAGATTTCCCACTATCCATAAGTGATTTTCCCACCAAATCAAACAAACCAAAACCAAATTGCACAATCATAAATAGCCTAATATTTTATAAATCAAACAAAGTTAAATCTTACAGAGAGAGCCCTCTCTGAACCCTAGGAAGGCTAGATCCTAGAGTTTAAAAGTTGGTATGTGGTTACCTCTAGTGTTCTTAGAATTTAAACCAAAATCTCACAACTTTGGAATTACTAGAGTGATAACACAATGTAGACTACAACAAGGTTGTCCTTTATCTCCCCTATTATTTTTTCCAGTGGATGAAGACCTTAGCAAGTTGTTTTCTTAAGCAAAAAGGAGGGGGGATTTAAGGGGTGTTGTTCTAGTGATGTGTCCACAAATGCTCATAATTTTTTTCCTTTTTCATTCTAACAATTTTGATGAAGGTTTACATGATTTGGGGTTCCTCTTGAATCCCAATGACTATAGAAAGGCCGATTAAAATTGGATAATTACAAAGATTGAAAATATATTAAAAGTATGGAGCTTTAGATGGTTGTCCAAAGCTGTCAAGTTGGTCCTCATAAAATTTATCTTGGAAGTTATTCCAGTATTTTGGATGCCCTTGTTATGGATCCCAAAAGGAGTTACGAATTATGTCTGCAAGACATGTTGTCAGTTTTTATGGTTGATGTTAAAGGACAAACGAGTCTTCCCATGGGTTAAACGGGACAACAATTTCTCTGCCAAAGATGTGCGGTGAGTGGGTTCTAAAAAATCTCCACCTTTTTGTAAAGGCTATGGCTACAAAAGTTGGATGGAGACTGATATCTACTGATAGTCTATGGAAAATTCTTTATCCAGGAATTATATCCACCCTTACACACTTGAAGAATGGATTTGTTCCTCAGACAAGAAGAGGCCAAGGGTTTTGGTTATCTGAGAAGTTGTCTTATCCTCATTCTCAGTGATTAAAGAATGCTTGGCTCGGAAAGTTGGTAATGGCGAAACGGTGAGGATTGAAATTGATCCCTGGGCAGGATGTGGAGAAAACTTTTGCCTACCTCATGAGCTAGTAAATTTTTTAAAATGTTAATGGATGGATTACTTTCAACCAGGTGGTTGATATTGCTCGTACATCTATTTAAGGCTCAGGGTTGGGTGGGTACCCATTAGCTTAACCTACCAAATGACTACCTTAAATAATGGCAAAATTACATTGCTTATCTAAACATCTCCCATGTTCATCTTAGAGACAAGGAAGATTATTTATGTAAGGTGCATTCATTGTTTGGGGAATATTCACCAAAATCGAGTTATATGTTCAATATAAATAATAAGATATTGGGCGAGCTTCGTGGTGGAATAAATTATGGAAACTTTATTGACTAGATAAAGTGTGTTTGTTTCAGTTTTTTATCCTAGACAATAAAGTTCCCACAAGGGACAACTTAAAAAAAGATGCATGCCCTAGCCCAACTAGTGTGCCATATGTAAAATCGTTGAGGAGATTGTAGACCACCTTTTTCTCAATTTCCCTTTCGCACTAGGAGTATGGAAACCAATAAGAAATTGTTTGGGTATAGTCTCAAATTGGCAAGGTGAATTTATTAATGCTGCCTAGGAGTGTTGATTTTTGTACCATCGTAAATTTTTCCAAGTCTCAAAATGTGTGTGGAGGCTTGGACACCAGTATTCTAAAAAACTAAGAAATCGTATGTGGAAATTCTACTTCGTTTGTGTTTTATTAAAATAATTAATTATTTTAATGTAGACCCTAAGTCTAAACTTATGAAAACTAAAAAAATAATGGGTATTAATAAAACAGAGTATGAGTCTTCTAGAGAATGAAGATCAAGTCAAGTTTTAATCTTTGCCATTGATTAGACTTATAATCTGGGTCGTTGATTCATTGACGAGAAGATTATAAAAGAAGACTTGAGGGCCATTTGGAAAGCAAGTCGGGCAAGCATTCCGTAACCTGAGGGAAGTCCATTCTGAAGGAATAAAATTTGATTTCAGAGGGAGATTTGAAAGGGTAGAGGAAGTAGAGGGAATCAACAGTGTCGGGGCTCGAGGAAAGAAGGAAACATAAGGGCAAAGAGGCAGCACTTAGGAGTAACGCAGAGGCCTCACACAGCAGTGACGCAGTCTCACGTTGGCTCTGTGCAGAGTGGTATGCACGAGCAACGCAAGGAGGGATGGAGAGTCCCTCAGGTATTAGAAATTATTCAAAGGTCAGAAGAATAATTTTCTCAGGTGTATCTCAAGAAGTTTCTCAATTATTTCTGTAAGTCTTTCTTATTAAAGAATTCATTGTTGAAGATTAATATATAAGCCCTCATCTGATGCATCGGTTTTCCCACATTGGGTTTTTCTGAGGATAATTGTCCAAACATAATTGTGTCTATGTGATTGATTATTGTGCTTCTATTTTTACTATTATGATCTCTACATATACTTGAGTGATTACTGTTGTAGTTTTTATTTCAATATTTACTGGAATAATTTTGTAAATAACTTATCATGAAAATAAGTAGGAGAAACAAATATGTCACTGAAGTAGAATTTTCAAGATTGAAATTTTCACATGGTATCAAAGCAAAGATTGAGTAACACGAACAGAGATACTGCTATGGAACGTAGACTAGAAGTTGCTGTAGCAGCAACTCGGAAGTGTTCACACAACTCTCCTGAGAAAAAGGGAAAGCTCGAAAGAACAGATGGATCACGACATCTCTGTATTGGCTTCTAGACTGGAAGAAGATTTTGCTTACGTATCAAGCTCTGCTTCTCCAGAGATCTAATATATTGATAATGGAGCCTCTGTACACATGACGGGAGTACGAGAGTGTTTCTAAAGCTACCAAGAGGAGCAGATGAATTTTCAGATCATCATGGGCAACAAGGTGAAGTGTACCCCTGTTAGAAGAGGTACCGTAGTATTTTAAACCAAAGTTGGCAATAAGCTTCATGCCACAAATGTGTTGCATGTGCCTGGTTTGGGGACAAACTTACTCCCGGAGTCTCAACTTCAAAACAAGGGCTATGACATTTACTTCATTGGCAAAATAGTTTACGTCAAACAACCAAGTTAGAAGAAGACGACACAAATTGGAGTCAGGAGAAATAAATTGTACAAGTTACAACTTGAATCCCCAATGGCACTGATAGGCAGTAATTATGAGAGGATTTGAATGAAATATGGCATAGAAAAATGAGGAACTTACACCATGGGGCCTTGAGAATTCTCAAGAATACCGTCAATGGAGTTCCAGAATTGAGCACCAAGCGAGATGTCCTCTGTAGAGGGTGCGTATCAGGGAAATATGCCAAGGTAGCCTACCCCAGAAGCAACAATAGGGCTAAGAGTGTGTTGGGATTAATACACTCAGACATCTACGAACCAATGTCCACGAGAGCTCTTAGTGGTGCTGAATATTTCGTCACCTTTATTGATTACCATTCCAAGAAGACTTGGATACACTCTATAAAGACTAAGGATGAAGCCTTTGATCGATTCAAGGAGGTTAAGGCTCTGGTTGAGAATCTGACAAGAAAGTGGATCATGATATTGCGACCAGACAATGGTGGAGAATACATTGATAAATACTTCACAGAGTTATGCGTAAAGGAAGGCATCAGAAGGGAGTGGACTGCTCTATATAATTCGGAGCAGAATGGAATTGCAGAAAGGAAGAATAGAACTATTATCGAGGCTGCAAGGGCAATTTTGTATGATCAAGACATGCCCAAATTTCTATGGGTTGAAGCTTTTAAGGCGACTGTGTATGTTCATAACAGGATTCCTCACAATTCATTGGGGAATATCATTCCAAAAAGTGTCTTTACTAGCAGGAAGCCAGAGGTAAGCCACTTCAAGATCTTTAGTAGTGTGGCATACTGCCATGTACCCAAAGAGAAGAGGAAGAAATTAGATAAGACTGCGAAAAAGGGATATATGATGGGATATAGCGAGAATGTGAAGGCTTACCGAATCTACATTCCTAAGAGTGGGAAGATTTTAGTGCGACGAGATGTAAATTTCATGGAGGAAAGAGCTTTCAGACAAGCCCAGGAGATGCCTTCTGCTAAGCAGTTTGAGGAGGATCCGCTAGTCCAGCCACAATGACCAGCGGAGGTTAGCACAAGTGCTTCTCTAAGGCACAAGGATCATAGGGATTCATCTCCCGAAGATTTGTAGGAGGGGGAGCAAGTAGATCCACCCACTACCAGTGGTAGGACAAGCAGGGAATTATGACAAATTCTGAGGGACACAGAGGAGTTTTTTGAAGCCCTCAGGCATGAGAAGAGGCAGCGCAGGCAATCGAATAGATACCAAGCTTTGGTAACCCAAGTTGGGGAACCCTCTAGTTTTCAGGAGGCAGCTCAACATCAAGTGTGGGTAGATGCAATGGTGGAAGAGTACAACACCATCATGACAAATGATGTATGGGAAGTAGTTCCTAGACCTCAGGACAGATCAGTTGTGGGTTCGAGATGGATCTACAAGAGCAAATATGTTGCAAACGATAACATATAGAAATTTAAAGCCAGGTTTGTGGCTAAGCAGTATGCTCAAAAGGAAGGGATAGACTATAAAGAGACCTTCGCCCCAGTAGCCAGATATACTTCTATTAGATCCGTGATATCCCTTGTTGTGTAGATGTGATGGGAGATTCACCAGATGGACGTCAAGATTATATTCTTGAATGGGATGATAGAAGAAAAAGTATATATTGAACAACCAGAGTGCTTTGAGATGCATGAGCAGAAGACTCATGTGTGTAGACTTAAGAAAACCTTGTATGGACTGAAGAAAGCTCCTAGAGCTTGGTATGGTCGAATTGATGGCTACTTGCAAAATATGGGAGTTGTCAAGAGTGACGTAGATCCAAATCTCTACTATCTAAGAGTAGTGGATAAGCCTCTGATACTAGTGTTGTACGTATACGATCTATTTCTAGCAGGATCATCTAAGCTCATCAAGGACTGCAAGGAGAACTTAGCTACAAAATTTGACATGAAAGATCTAGGGCTGATGCATTATTTTGTGGGGATGGAAGTTTGGAAGCAGAAGGGTGAGATATTCCTTGGTCAAGGGAGATATACTATAGAAATCCTGAAGAGATTCCAGATGGAGAACTATAGACCCTGTGAAAATTTATGAATTTACTAAACATAAACACTACTGTTAAATCTTGATTTACTTCTCCTACTTACATAAGTTATTAATTTGAAAATTCAGCATTAACATCAAAGTAAATATTGTTAACATCCTACACATACAGATCAAGTACTGAATACCATTCTCATAAACAAAGTGACATACAAGGATTTTTTGGACAAATGTCCCCGGAAAAACCCAATGCGGGAAAATTGGTGTTGCTAGCTTCTGGAGGGTTTTTATTATTATGCAAATTCTAAGTACAACAATTATGGGCACCAAATTGGTTAACCCTATATAGAAATAAAATTGGTAGCAATACCTCTATTCGGAGATAGAAAAATATGACTAATTCTGACCCTCAAATGGGATTTACAGATTTTAGCCCTTTTTCGGCCTTTAAAAACCCCTGTGCTGCTCTGAAGCCCTCTGCGTCAACCTTCCTAGCCTACGTTAGCCTCTACGCTGCTCAGGAAGGGCCTGCGTCACCCTAGAAGGGGTTACGTTGCCCCTGAGCTGCCCTAACTGGGCCTGCGTGGCTCCTGCTGCCTTTACGCTGCGCCTGTTGGGATCTTGGATGGACTACTTAGTTGTTGCCTCTGCACTGTTCCTTCTCTGCCCTCGTTGTACTCTTGGCCTAGGACTCCATCCCCCTCGTTAATAATTACCCTCAATACAACTGAAACACTTTTGAAATTCTTAACAAACCACGCCCTAGAATCTCAGCTTAGCTTTAGTGCTCTGCCAGTGTATGTGTTCTCCAACTGACCCCAAGCCCTTCTCTTATACCTTTCTCGTTGAAACATTAACGGTCGTGATCTAATCTCTAATCGATGGCTAAGATTATAATTTGCTTGATCCACGTCACTTAAGTCATTCTCATCACATGTTTAATTTGATTAACTTTAATCTTTTAATTTTCCTAAGTTAGAATTAGAGTCCTTAATTAAAAAGATTAATTAAAAAAATATCTCTTAAACATGATGGAATTTCTTCGAACACTTTCTGGGTCTTGGATATTTTATGTACTCTAGTCCCTCCACAAAGTTTGGGTGTTAGAGCACATCCGATGCTACCCCAACACCCCAAAATATCAACACTCCCTCTTAGCGAGGAATGTGCTCTAGCAATACACTTCACCCTGAAGTACTGCTCTGATCTCTGGTGTTGGTCTTTGCGTTGATGCTTGGCCTGCTGCCTTAAATCATTGTGCTGCTACTGCTCTTTTGTACTGCTTCCCATGACTCTACCACCATCACTGCTACATCCGTACTGCAGCTCTCTCTCAAATTGTTGCATCGTGCTGCCAACTGTTGCACTGCAACTCAGTTGCTGAGAGTAAGCAACTGAAGGATCATAACCCAATATTTGAAAGACAAGTCAGTCAGGCTACATCTTGTTACACTAAAAACTGTCATCCTGACATTTCGCTATGAGTATGAGCTTATTATTACTCATACTTCCTCCTTTTGCAAGTCTAACATATCAGTTCCTCATGTCAAGCTTTCAAAATCAGAGAAAAGTTCCTAAAAAATCCCCTAAACATTGGTATCGCACTTTCTCTATTCATTGCCTGCGGTCCCGCACCTAAAGTTCAGCTCTCCTACGGAACTATGCCGCACGTTCTTTGTGTTATGAGTGCGGACCTCTGTAAAACTCAGAAAGGCGAGAAAGTAAAGATAAAAAGTTGATTTCAGATGAATTCTAGAAGATTCTAGATGGGAATTTTCGGGAATGGATACGCTTTGAGAAGGTTCATGCATCCCTCACTTGATGGAGCTAAACCCTTGGTGTAAGGAGATAATCCCTTTGAAGGAGGATTCTATCCCTTCATATTTGGAACAGAAAATCTCCTCTTTTCCACTATAAAAAGAGGCCTTGGGTAGCCTCAAAGGGAGTTCAAGCTTTAAGATATTTGAAGTTAAATGCTGTTAAGATTCAGACTTAGTTAACTAAGACTTTCTGTGAGGTTAAATCACTCACCTCTATCCGTCTTGGTTCAAAGAGTGCAATGCTTGTCAAAGTAGAAGAGATTCCTGCTTCGGACCCCAAGAGGACCTGCACGACATCAATGCACAGGTTGTAAAGGTTTTCTTTTATTTGAAGTTAATACAAATATACTCATTTCTCTCATTAAACTGTCTATTCATGGTTTATTTCATAAATTCCTTGATCATTATGATGAGTATGATTTATAATAATGTATATACAGGTGCTATGTAATCTTTTTCTTGTTTGTGACTGCAGATTCATGAGGAACATTCTTTCAAGTGCACGGGAAGGACTTCAACGAGATCATGTTACTGACATAAGGTAGGCTCTGACACCCCAGGCATTTTTACAATCTGTATGCTTAGAGAGAGATTAGTATAATTGGCCGTTTGTTGCTAGTTACTTAGTACCAGTAGAGACGGCCTTGTCCGCAAGACGGATTAATCTACACAACAAAATGGCGACTCCGCTGGGGAAAGAACTTGTTGTTTTTGGTTCTCTTTTATTTTTGATTTGAGGAAACATTTTTTCCTGGTTTTTGATTGATACATATATGTCTGGGTAATTTAGACTTTCCCTGTTTTTGAAAATTTAGAAATATTTTAAGTTTTTCTATAATTTTTCCTAGGACCGCACTCTGGCTTATTTTGACAGTGCAGGCAGGATCGCACTTTCTGTAAAGAATACAGTGCGGGACCGCACCTGTCAGTACTGGTTGCCTGCGGACCTTGTGAAAATTTTAGAAAACTTCTAGATTTCTTTCTCTAGTTTATTTTTATTTGGATTTAGCTCTTTGGTTTCTGCCCACATCTCATCACTGAAGCTCCATAGGCTATTGTTATGCGCTGTCCTCCGAAGGCTACTATGCAGCTACAACTCTGCACTGCGTAAGCAAACCTCCTCTATGCTACCTCTGTGTTGCTTCCCTCTATGCTACTACTGCATCTGCATTGTGTTTCTCCCTTTACATCATCCAACTCTGCTTCTGCTCCATCTATGATCTTATGCACCCACTGATCCACTTGTCCCTATACTGTCTCAAGGCTCTCGTAGCACGGTTGTGATCCAAGAGTTGGGCTACTCAAGGATCTCGCCATCACCTTGTACCTGCTCTACAGATCAATATCGCCCCACTTCCGTGTGTCATGAGTGCTCATGGCTATGTCATCGTCAAAGCCACCATCTACTATAGTAGCCTTGGAACTACAAGCTTCCTTGTCCTTCTTCCTTTGAGGACAATTGTTGAAGAAATGTCCAAGTTCGTCACATTGGAAACATTTGATCTTTGACATATCACGATTCTTTTTCCCTTGCTGCTTCTTTGATGTGAGGGTTGCATCTTCCTCTTCCTCCTTCCTCACCTTACTCAAACAGGTGTTGTATTGCCTCTTGGTGATTCGGCGGATCTCCTCTTGTCAGAGGATAGCTCACATATTGTCCTAGTTCGGAAGGTCCACTCTGCCCAAAATACTCTAGACAAATGTTTCCCAATCCTCTGTGACTGCATTGAGGGTAGTTCTCACCATGACATCATCATCGACCTTGACCCCCAATGCCAGTCAACTGATCCGAGATTGACTGCAGTTTGAATAGGAAAGGATTGATTTCCTCTCCCTTTGACATCATAAATAACCTTAGTTGGTTCTCCAGAAGCCTCTTCCTCTGGACGGACTTCCCTTGATACAATGTGGTTAAAGCTTCCCACATCTCATGAGTCGTCGTCTTCTCGGCTATGTGTGGTACCACATGATCTTTAACCTCGTACATAATGAAGCAATTGGCATGTGTCATTGCTTCATGATGCTCTGCCAGGAGTTTCACATCGCTTGGTGTAGCCAAGACTTTCTTTGCATGCTCCTTCAAGTCGTATGTCTCTAGGACTACAAGGATTCTGGCCTTCCAGATAGCAAAGTTGGACAGGTTGTCCAACCTATCCTAATCACGCAGTCCGTGTGGCACCATCTACTCAGAAAATTGTCGAAATAGATCCTCCTCTCTCTGTTAAAGACTTAGATCTAGGGTCTTTGGTGAGAAAGGCACCCTTTGCTCCCATTGACAACTGATTTCCTCCTTGGAAATCTTCCAAACACAACGAATCATCTCTCTTCGATCACCCTACGATAGATCTTTAAATTTATTTGGCAATGAAATCTACTGAGAAGTTGTTCTCCTCCCGCTCTTTTTTAACTTAGCTTAGGCTTAATTCTACACCGACCAAATCTTCACCCCACTAGAAATTGTTGAAGATCTCCAAACCGGTTTTTGGTTTACAACACTCTTCACAACAATCAAATTATGAATTTCATCACCATGTTTTGCCTCTGCGTGAGCAGACTGGCTTAGCGCAGCCTCTGTGCAGTGCAGGATGCTCCTGCGTCCCTCTGGAAGGCACTGCGTTGTCTCTACGTCAGCCCCTGCGTGGTTCATGTTGCCTCTGCGTCCTTCTGCTTCTGCGTTGCCCTCTCCAGTCTATCTGTTGTTGTTGTTGCTTTCTACAACAAATATTTCTTCAGCTTTATTGCTGGAGATCCAACTTGATTTGTAATCGCTCTGATACCATGTGAAAATTTCTGAATTTACTAAACAGAAACCCTACTATTAAATCTTGATTTCTTCTCCTAATTACATAAGTTATTAATATGAAAACTCAGCATTAACATCGAAGTAAATACACTTAACAGGCTACACATATAGATCAAGTATTGAATAACATGCTCATAGAAAAAGTGGCACACAAGGATTTTCTGTACAAATATCCTTGGAAAAACCCATTGCGGGAAAACCAGTTCTGCTAGCTTCTAGAGGGTTTTTATTATTATGCATATTCTAAGTACAAAAAATCTGAGTACCAAACTGGTTAACCTGACAGAGAAATAAAATTGGCAACAATACCTCTATCTGAAGATAGAAAAATATGACAGATTCACACCCTCAAACGGGATTTACATAACTCAGCCTTTTTCCGGCCTCTAGAAATCCTAGCGCTGCTCTGAAGCCCTCTGCGTCAGCCTCTACGCTGCTCAGGAAGGGCCTGCATCACCCTAGAAGGGGTTTCACTTCCCCTGAGATGCCCTAACTGGGTTTGCATTAGCCCTGCATGGCTCCTGTTTCCTTTGCGCTACCCCTGCTGGGCTTTTGGATGGACTCCACAGCTGCTGCATAACTGCTACCTCTGTGCTTCTTTGGTCTACTCCTTCTATTCCCTCGTAGTATTCTTGGCTTGGGACTAGACCACCCCCCTCGCCAATACTGCCCCTTGCTGCAACTGAAACACTTCTAAAATTCTTAGCAAACCACGCCCTAGAATCTCAGCTTAGCTTTAGTGCTCTACTAGTGTGTGTGTTCTCCAACTAACCCAAGCCCTTCTCTTATACCTTTCCCATTGAAACATCAATGACCATGATATAATCTCTAATCGACGAATAACATTAGAAGCTGCTTGATCCGCGTCACTTAAGTCATTCTCATCACATGTTTAATTTAATTAACTTTAATCTTTTAATTTTCGAAAGTTAGACTTAGGGTCCTTAACTAATAATATTAATTAATTAAATATCTCTTAAGCTTGATGGAATTTCTTCAAACGCTTTCTAGGTCTTGGAGATCTTATGTAATCTAGTCCCTCCACAAAGTTTGGGAGCTAGAGCACATCCGATGCTACCCCAACACCCCAAAATCTCAACAAACCCATGGCAACACCAATGATCACCAACTGGAAGAAAATTGATACGTCCGAAGATGATGAGGTTGATCCTACCTAGTATAGGAATCTCATGGGGTCCCTGATGTATCTCGTCAACACTAGGCCAAACATCTGTTATGTCAGATATAAAACTTGGAGTATCCACAATCATCATTTTTAGTCTACGTTTCGAGTCTAAATCAAGACTCATATTGATTTAGACTCGAAATGTAGACTAAAAATGACGACTATGGATATTTTGAGTTTTATATCTGAAAAAAATACACCACAAAAACCTCCAATCTAGCATTTTTTATGTCGTTGACACCCTCAGTCAGTTCATGGTGGAACCAAGGAGGGCTCATTAGGCAGCAACCAAACACGTTCTTAGGTATATGCAGGGAACAATCGAGTTTGGATTGAGATACACCCGAGCCAATGACATCAGGTTGAGTGGATTCATTGACGCATATTGGGCTAGAAGCCCAGTCTATCGGAAAAGTACCAGTGGGTGATGTTTCAGTGTTGGATCGGGAATGACCTCCTGGTGTAGTAGGAAACAAAAATTCGTGGCTCTGAGCTTAGCAGAGGCAGAATATATGGCAGCAAGCACTACTTTGTGTGAGGCTATATGGCTTCAAAAGCTGCTTGTGAATCTAATCAAGAAAAATATGGAAGTGACCAACAATCTATGTGATAATCAGAGTTGCATCAAGCTCTCTAAAATCATGTGTTTCATGATCAGTCAAAGCACATTGACATTAGGTGTCATTTCATGAGAGACTGTGTCCAGTGGGGAGCTGTACAGTTGCATTACACTCCGATAGGAGAATAAGTGGTGGATATCCTCACCAAGTCTTTGGGAAAGACTAAGTTTTTCTACTTCAGAGAGAAGATGGGGATGATTAAGAATCCATTTCAATAGCAGAAATGGACAAGTTCATGATTAAGAGGGAGCTATAGTATAGATGAGGTAGTGACAGTGGCAATGTCATGTGCAAAAGTACAGAGGGCAGCAGTGTAGGAGATGAGGGGCAGCAGCCAGGCATCAACAGCGCCGAGGATGCTTCAAGTCATAGCAACATGCAACAAGCTTATTGCTAAAACACTTTCCTTGTAGCATTGAAAAGTGTTCTAAGTCTCAAAATTTGTGTGGAGGCTTGGACACCAGTGTTCTAAAGAACCCATAAATTGTTTGTGGAAATTCTACTCCGTTTGCGTTTTATTAAAATAAGTATTTATTTTAATGAGGACCCTAAGTCTAAACTTAGGAAAATTGAAAAATTAATGGGTATTAATAAAACAAAGTATTTCTCCCTCCAACAGGATAGTTTCAACAAAAATTTGGAATAATTGTCTGCGAAAGGAGCCGGAACCCTAGTGCCCCTACTATGGATCCCCTTCCCTTCACCATTGTCAAGCCATCACATGGCACTAAAGATCTAAACATCCAAAGGACATTAGCCACGCCATTGCTCCGGATTGCTCTTGCAATAGAACTTGCGAGCAACCATCCGAGGGAACAAGGTCTGCGCTCATGTTTTTTGGAGCCCTGCGAAAGACACTACTATCGAAGATTACCTAGATATGACTCCTCCTCGCTAGCAGAACCACAACAGCCTTGAAAACAGAAAAAAGATGGCCTCCGACCCCTTGAATTTTCATAAATATGCCTATATCCGGTGCGATACCTTGGAAACAAATAAATATGAGCAACCCTCACTCACAGGATTGCAGCTGGAAAAAAAAAAAGCCGCAAAATACAGAGATCGGGCAAGGGTCTTCAATCTGGGCTCTGCAACACATCTTGGCAGCATGAGTTTCCTAGATCTACCCTCTCCTGCCTTTCAAATCCATATCTCGCTCCTCATGGGCATATCCATGATACTATGGGTCCACTCAACGGATACAGTACAGAAACTCATGCACGCCCTTGAGCACAGGCTGGGGATTCCCTCAGCTCATTAAAGACTTCTATATGGAGGTAAACAACTCGATTTATCTTTTCCTCTTTCATTTTATAACATTGAGAGATACACTACTATAATTTTAACCCTTCGTTTGAAGGGGGGGGGGGTTGTGGGGCACTCTTCATCTGCACCAAATTTCTCCTACAAGGATATTATCCATGCAAAAACCAAGAAATAATCTCAAACCCCGACAGCCCCCAAGCATTTTTTGGTTGATAGGCTAGAGGATGTTCCCTGCATAGATATTTCCCATCTAGAGCTGGTAGATCAACTTCAAAAATATGCATAAGCCGCCATCATTTGTAGATTCAATGGACTTTGGCCTCGCACAAAGGTTCTCTACGACTGGATCTATGCCCACTGGACCCACAACTGCACGGTCATCTTCTGCTCAAAGGGTTTCTTAATTGTAGTGTTCGATCACGGCAAGGATTCCCAGAGGGCTATAACTGAAGGTCCGTGGTTTTGGGGAGCAACAGGGTTATTCCTTACCCCCTGGTTCCCAAATTTCAACCCCTCTACGAATATCATCACCAAGATTTAAGTCTGGGTTAGACTTCCCAATTTACCTACTCACTTATGGCATCTTTCAGTCTTTCAAGGAATAGGAAACGCCCTGGGCTGCTATTTGACAACAGATCCCCTTTGGGAGTACCAGGGACTATACACATATGGCAGAATATGTGCTGAAATAGATATAAGTAAAGGGATGCCTAATCAAATCAATCTCATGATTGACGATTTCCTGTGGACACTGGTTCTGGATTATGAGAACACTGCCTTCCACTCCCGCCACTGTCACCAAACAGGGCACCTTCAGAACACTTGCCCCACGTTCCTTGCCCAAGAAAAGCAAAACAACCTCAAATCAAAACCCAAAAGATGGATACCATGTTATCCGCTCCCGTGGATGACGTTGAGCCCTCGAGCTGAGATGAGGAGGAGATTGACGTAGAAATGGAGCAGGAAAAGTAGATGAAAGACTCATCCTCCGATGTCCCTGAGGGACCCCCTGTCACTACGACCTCTCAGAAACACACCCATGAGTCCTCCTCTTCTGACACAGATAAGGAGACTCCTCCAACAGTCAAAAACAGTCTACAAGTTATTATAGCCCATCCGCACCAAGCTGGATGGGTCAAAGTCAACAAAAAGAAAGAAAAAAAAAATCGCATGGAGGATTTTGCCTATTCCGGGTAGAATCCAGTTTCTATCTTCTTTTGTTTCTTAGTCACGCTTCACTGCTCTTTTGTTTGTTTCATGTTCACTCTTTGGGACCGAGGTTGATAGTTTATCATTTTCGGTTGGCCCATTTCTTGCCTCTCTCGATTGTAATCTCTTCTTGTACCATATGATCGCTTAATAGAATTAGTATTATTCAAAAAACAAAAAACAAAAAATAGTATGAATCTTCTAGAGAAAAAAGATCAAGTCAAGTTTTAATCTTGACCATTTATTAGACTTTTGATTTGGTTCGTTGACTCATTAATGAGAAGATCATAAAAGAAGACTCGAGGGCCATTTAGAAAGCAAGTCGGGCAAGCCTTCAGTAACCCGAGGGAAGTCGATTATGAAGGAATATAATTCGATTTTAGAGGGAGATTTTCAAGGGAGGAGGAAGCAGAGGGCATCAACAGTGTCAGGGCTCGAGGAAAGAAGGAAGAAAAAGGGTAGAGAGGCAACACTTAGGAGTAGCGCAGAGGCCTCACGCAGCAATGATGCAGTCTCACTTTGGCTTTGCACAGAGAGGTACGCAGGAGTGATGCAGGGAGGGCCGGAGAGTCCCTAAGGTGTCAGAAATTCTCCAGAGGTTTGAAGAAGAATTATCTCAGGTGTATCTCAATAAATTTCTCAATTATTTCTGCCATTCTTTCCTTGTAAATAATTCACTGTTGAAAATTAATATATAAATGCTTATCTACTGCACCAGTTTTCCCACATTGTGTTTTTCCGGGGACAATTGTCCAAAACTAATTGTGTCTATGTGATTGATTCTTGTGCTTTTATTTTTACTGTTATCTTCTCTGCATGTACTTGAGTGATTACTGCAGTAGTGTTTATTTCAATATTTATTGGAAGAATTTTGTAAATAACTTATTGTGAAAATAAGTAGGAGAAATAAATCTGTCACTACAGTGAATTTTCAAGATTGAAATTTTCATAAGAAGCAGTGGTGGGATCATGCAAATCCAAAAAAGAACAGGAGTTTACCTTCACTCATCAGTTGGGGAATTTGGATCTCAATGAACGATGAAATATTTTAAGACAAGTCTACTACTACTCTTCACAAAGTAGTAGCACAAATCATTGCAACTTTCTCTCTTCTACCTGTTGCAAAGTCCACACGTACTCCTTGTAATATCATTGATAAAGAAGTAGGACGCCTTATTTTGGTAGGGCTTCCCCAGTTAAGGGTGAATGTTTTGGGGGGGCGGGTTTGGATCCCTGCAGGAAAATCACGTTTACATGCTTTAGTCTGCTTTGGGCAAAGGCTCAAATAATTATTTTAAACTACTCAGCCTTAAGCTTCTTCTTTTATTAGTTATTGAGAAGGGATGTTGTTAGTTACATATCATTGGTGATTATATGATTGTTATAAATTGGTTTAATGAGATTTCAAGAATCACATACAGACACTCTATTTAATCCTTAAAGAGATTTTACAATTAAAGTAGTCTTTTGATCGGATCTCATGTCACCATATTTATAGGGAAAGGAACTCCATTATAGACTCGTTATCTAAAGCATGCACTTTGCAAGTTTCGGGTACTTGGAAAAATCTTTGAGAAGATAGGCAATAATGTATCAAAATATTATCATAGGCCTTTTATAGATGGCCTGCAGCAAGAGCATTAACAAGGTTGCTTATAAAAACTACATATATTTTCTTTCTTCGATAAAATTCACAAGTAATCGATAGGATATGTATATAAGATCCATGATATGGACTATTCTCCAGACATGATATGGGCAAGTTACAGGCCTGTTTTTTAAATTTTTTGGATGGTTGTTAAGCCAATTTATGAAGACACATTAGTGCATATGCATAATATAATTTTATTTTCCATAATGAAAAGTATGAGTTTTTCCTTGGAAAAAAAATATATACAAGCATTGATTTTTTGCTTTTTGTTATTAATATTTTTTAAATGTTGCATGTGAACTCCATATTAAGCATTGAAGAAATTACACTTCTCTATCATACCCCCAATTGGAAAGAACTTGTCAATAGAATAAGAAATCTTATTTAATGTGCGTAGTGAAATACACATCTCTAGCATACTAAGTAGTGAATGAAATTTATTATTGTGAATTATTTTTTTCTCTTTTTCTAGTTATCAAGCTAATAAAAATTATTTTACATACAATGAACATTGGAATATTTAATTAAGGTCAACATTTAATTTAAAACACACACACACACATATTACTTTTTCTCTAGCTATATATGTGTATGAAGTTGATATTGAAACATTAGTTAACATGGATATTCAAGTATTTTATTCAAGGTGTGCATTCATCTCACTAGTATTGGAAGGTAAAAGTACAAAAAGCTTTTTACATTGATATTCTTTTTCACTTTGTATATATAAAGTTGAGATAAAATTATGTATGACTCATTATGAATTTTTTTTGTTATTAATATTTATTTTTTTAATACTAAATGTCAACTCTATGTTGATCAAGGAGGAATTTTACATCCCATTCATAGTGGGTTATAATATCAATCTTATTTTAAATGTAATGTGTAAACTCCACATTGAGTAGCGAAGGAGTTACACATCTTCCTCATTCTAAAGTGTAGAAAGCAATATGAATGAAATTAGAAATTATTGACCATCAATTACTTTACTCTATATATAAAGACGATGGAAAATTACGTTATTTAAGGTGGACATTGAAGCATTTTATTTATGGCTTACATTGAAAGGTTTTTTTCTTATTAATATTTATGTTCGATATTGCAAAAAAAAAATATTGAAATTTTTGTGCTGAGAGGTACTCTCCAACCCATTATGGAAGAGAAGTTGTAATGTCCTATCCTCTCCTGTCATGTAAACAAAAATAGAAAAATAAAAAATAAAATAAAAATAAAAATAAAACAAACTAAATTACCATATGTTAAAATAAAAATAGTGTAATGCATCATGATATTCATGTGGAATATAACATATTTAAGAGGGGGAAAGACCGATCGAGATCCATCTTAATTATGGATCTACAAAGTGCCAAAAGAGATCAAGTCTCTTTTAACTCTAAAAGAGGTTTGCACCTCAAAAATTTGATCCCTCTTGGTGCTTAGTAGATCCATAGTTAAGATGGAACTAGGCTGGTTTGATTTATTTTTTAATGCTACATGTAAACTCCATATTAAGCATTCAAAGAATAACATATCTCCATTATATCTTGAATTCTAAAACAAGTGTCAATAGAATAAGAAATCTTACTTAATGTGTATATTGAGATACAAATCTCTAGCAGACTAAGAAGTAATTGATTTTGTTTACTTTCTATTATTTTTTCTCCATTTCTAGATATCAAATTGATACAAAATTATTTTACATAAGGTATTAATTAACATGAATATTCAAGTCTTTCATTCAAGATATGTATTCCTCTCACTCATATTGGAAAGTAAGAATATAAGAAATTTTGTACTTTCAATTTCTTTATCTCTTGGTATCTAAAGTTGATATGAAATTAGGTTGCTTAATATTGAAATTGAAATTATTTATGACTCACACTGAAACATTTTTTTTGTTGAGCATGGATCTCCTTCATAATGGGTTGTAATATCAATATTATTTTAAATCTCATGTGCGAACTCCATATTGAGTAGTGAAGAAATTACACATTTCCATCTATTAGACCTCCACACTTGAGTTCCACGAGTTGGATGAGTCGAGTCACTAAACAAGACAAGTATTGCACAGTTTGTGATGATTATGCAACATCTTGGGGTTTCTTGCCCAAACGAGTCAAGAGCGCATGAGTGATTTGAGAGCATATAAGTAAAATGAGAGTGTCAGAGTGGATCGAGAGTGTTCAAGTGGAATGAGAGCAGCCAAATGGAATGAATGTGCTCGATATGGAAAGAGTGGGCCCGTGAGATAGGCATAATGCCCAACTGAATTTGGGGTTCCTTGCTTGAGTTTGCGATTAAAGGAAGGTCGACCCATGAGACAAAGCATCAACTCGATTACCCGACGTGCCCCTTCACATCACTATGGCTAAGTATAGATCAACAAATTGAATGAACATAATGGAAGGAAGATGAAGGGAAGAAAAACAAAACAAATGGAAAATAAGTGCAAAGGTCTTTGGAAAAAAATGTAGGTATGAATAGAGTAGAGAAGTTGTATAAGACTCACTCTATGCTTGTGGTAGAGAAGAGTTGAGCCAAGTGGAGAATCGATTGTGCACTTTGAAGAAGGAACGAATCAAGGTTTTGAGATTTGGTTTACAAAAATAGTCTAAGAGGAGTAATATACACACATATTTTGAGGAACCTTGTGCCTGATCCATACAAGGAAAGGTTGGAATGGGTTGGGGTGTTTTGAATTTGTATCCAGGACTTGGTTTTGGGAAAATTGAGGGTCTATTCTTGTTGAAATTTTGGGAGAAGGCCAAGGGCCTAACCCTTGTAAGTTTGCAACATTGTATTATAATTGGAAGATAGTTACAAATATAAATCTGAGGAAGGATTAAGAATCCCCTTCTCTATATTTGGTGTACATTTTTTGAGAAAATTTATATTGTGTGACTGCGACATAATATTGTAGCATAAAGATGATGTGGTAATGTGGACTCTTGTACATGAGGTGGACGTTAATTGATTTTTTTCAGCATTATACTTGTGTTATGATTACATGTTGGATCTCACACACATAATGTATCTAACACATGAAAAAGAAGTATAAGTGTGAGGCATAGTCTAGGAGGAAAGTACTCGTAAGTTGGTCATTGTCATTGTGTGGAACCTCGCCAGTGTTGCACTCCCAGAAGGCATCAACATGCCTTGAATCAAGGAACACTTCGAGTGTGTGATAGGTGGTATCAAAGTGAAACCCACCACCTTCAACTGAAGGTGGGATCAGAGTAGAAGATTGTTGAAGTAAATCAGTAGTAGCTAAAGTAGTTTGATGACAACTTGGTGCTCTTCACCACATTGTCCCTGACATGACATGTGGTATTAGAGTAAATTCTACTGCCTTCCTGTTAAATTGTATCAATAAAGGGCTTCATTTGACTTGTGCCTTAGTCAAATGGAGAAATCTGAATTTCCACATAAGCAGGATGACTTGAGTTGCAGTTAGCAGGAGTGACATGGCCAAGTCACTTAGTTAAGTCAATCAATTCAAATTTGTGGGCAAGAAGTAGAGTTGTGTGTGAGTTGATTGTTAATATCTATAAATCTAATGGAGTTATAGTTAGTGAAACCCTAGTCATGAATAAAGTCAATAGGAGTTCAGTTGAGTAGTTTTAACTATTGTCAACTCACTGATATCCCAGTTAACTAGTCAATTTACTAAAAATATCCCTAGGCATGCATGCATTTCAATTTTCCTAGTTTAATGGAGGAAAGGGCATAATTGTATTTATTATTGTATACTAGTGAGTGTACAAAGTTTGCATGTAGCAGGTGAGGCTTTTCTCTTGGGATTTGCATGAGAAAATAAGAGCTTTTCCCATTCTTTAGGAGTTAATTTCCTCAGGAATTGTGTAAGGAAATAGGAGGAGCAGGAGGCCTAGATCTGGCTAAGTATTTTCTAGAGAAAACTCGGAAGGAAGAGATCAATATTATAGTGCAGGTTGAGCTTCAAGGATTGAATTTATCATTGTAATAGATCTATATTCTCTTATAATATAATACAAATAAAAGAGGGTTTTTTCCCAGTTGGGTTCCTCAATAAAAATATTGTGTTTAATTTGATTAATTGATTGCATGTGTTTCTATCGTATGTTTTACTTTCTGCAGATTGAGTAGAATAAATTTATGTCTATTGTTTTCAGTCTAAATTCATTAGAAACTGCAAATTTTGAATTATTTCTACATGGTATTAGAGCTATTGAAAACTACATAGTAATAAAATTTCAATACTCTCTCAAAGAAATTTCGAAAAACATATTTGTGGTGTAGGAATTTCTCCAGTGTAGCAGGATAGTGCGAGTTTCCAGGAGGGAGAAAAGAGATTTCCTACATGGATATCAAGACTCAGAGGGAGTCTAGTTTCAGAGGGAGCAACCTTATGGAAGCTAATACTTGAGGATATGGGGAGATCAGATTCATTATTGTAGTAGTTGCATCAGTAGTGAAAAATAAGTAGCAATAACAATATGAGTAGATCAGGGTTTGCTTTGTATGCAACTATACCTCCATGAGTGAGGCGAGGTAATGTAGAACCTTAGTCCCATAGTTGCAAATATTTGGGAAGGTTCCATAGGAGAGAAACAACATTGCAATATACTCTTCTAATGGATCATTAGCCTTGCTACAGGGGGCCAGAATATTCAGTAGCAGAAGGATTAGTGTCATTTGACGCAATAAGATCTTGGGCAACAGTTGCAGGTTAGTAGTAGTTAGAGACTTAGGATACAGTTGCAACTCAGAGACATAGTTGATTTAGTATTTTGGGTGCTTCTTAGTTACATATGATGTAGTAACAACAACAACACTGAGAGGTAGTGTTAATTGTGTTACAGTACATTCCTATAGAGGAGTAGGATTGAGGTTGTTTAGAACCCTTTTCTTTCTAAGAGGGAGTGTCAAATTGTAGCAAGAAAAGGCTTCATTTGACTTGTGCATTAATCAAATGGAGAAATTTGAATTTCCACATTAGTGGGATGAATTGAGTTGCAGTTAGTAGGTGTGACATTGCCAAGTCACTCAGTTAAGTCAGCCAATTCAAGTTTGTGGGAAAGAATTAGAGGTGTGCATTAGTTGATTGCTAAGATCTAACAATCTAGTGGAGTCATAGTTAGTGAAACTCAGTTATCTAAGCTCTAGTCATGAATAGAGTCACTAAAAGTTCATTTGAGTAGTAAGTAATTGTTGTTAACTCATTGATCTCTAAGCTAACCAGTAAATTTACTAAAAAATTGCCCTATAAATGCATGCAATTCGAATTTCCTAGTTGAATGGAGGGAAAATGCATAACTATATTTAATATTGTATGCTAGTGAGTGTACACAAATTACGTGTAGAAGGTGAGGCTTTTCTCTTGAGAATTGTGCAAGAAAATAAGAGCTTTTCCTATTCTTTAGGAGCTAATTTCCTCAGGAATTGTGCAAAGAAATATGAGGAGTGGGAGGCCTAGAATTAGCTAAGTATTTGCGAAAGAAAATTGAGGAGGAAGAGATCAATATTGCAGTGCAATTTGAGCTTCAAGGATTGAAGTTGCCATTATAATAAATCTATATTATCATCTGATATAATACAAATAGAGGAGGGGTTTTTCCCAATTGGGTTACCCAGTAAAAACATTGTGTTCATTGTGATTGATTGATTGCATGTGTTTCTATTGGGTGTTTTCCTTTTCGCAGTTTGAGTAGAAGAAATTTGTGTCTATTGTTTTGAGTTTGAATTCATTAGCAACTGTGAACTTCGAGTTGTTTCCATCACTTCCCATGAAGGATATTTCAGAGTAGATATCGTGATGGAGGTCGAGAGGAATGTTTCACAAGTTAAGAGCAGTGGTGCTCAATATTCAAGATTCATTGATTTGATTCATCAGGTGCTTGATAAAGTTGAGTATGATGGTCAAACATTGGATTAATCAGAGATGAAAGTTGGTGATATTGTGTCAATGGTTTGTGAGAAATTAGAGACGATTTTGATATTGATGAAAGTAGTTGGACAAGGTTCATACAATACTTCAATAAAGATGAAGGCGAAGGAACCGAAATTGTATGATGGTACCAAGATTGCTAAAGTGATTAGAAAATTATGTTGGTATGAAGAGTCGTATCCTAGATAGCTATGGGAATGCCTTGAGGAGGAAAAAATCAAGGAAAATACTACATATCTAACTGGGAATACAAAGTTATGGTGGGGGACTAAAGCAAAGGAAATTGTTTGTTGGTCACATCCACCATGACATCACTACATGGGAAGAAATGAAGGAAGCTTTGAACACACAATTTGGACCAAGGGATCAAACTTGGAATGTGAGGACTAAACTAAGGAATTTGAGGCATTCACATGCTTATATTCATGTGTATTCTAGTCTCATGTTGGATATCAAGGATATGTGTGATGGAGATTGGGTCTTTAAATTTATGATGGGATTGCAACCATGGGAACATACAAAGGTGAGAAGCCAAAATGTTCAGACACTTACAAAGGCTATCATCTTAACATATAATTTTTTGGATTTCCATGTGAATGGCAAGATAGAAGGGAAATATTGGGGTGGTGATAAGGGAAAGAAGAAGGCAAAAAAGGGAAAGGGAAGCCTTTAAAAGAAGATGGAATGAATAAAAACATTTTGGGGAAGGAGAATAAGTTTCCTTCATGTTGGATATGTGGAGAAGATCGTATAGCAAGGAAATATCTGTTGAACCAGAAGTTAACTACGATGTAGCAGGAATAGAAGCCATTTGTAGGAGTGATGTAGGTTTTCAGCGCAACTTCTTCAAAAGGGCTACTCCAAAGCATGACTGAAGAAAGAACCAACTAAAGTATGTGAGTATAAGTGTTGTGGGAATAAATAAGTTGCTTTGATAGATAGTGGTGATACTCACAACTTCACGAAGGAGGATGTAATGATGAGATTGGGATTGCAAATTATTCCAGTCCATGTGTCCTCCAAGGTATTGAAATTCAAGTATAGGAAATGTCTTGTAATGTTCAAAGACGTTCCATTGAATATTTGACGTTGGTTTGGGAATATTGAATTCACCACCATTTAGTTGGATGAATATGAGGTTGTATTGGGACAAAAGCTTCTAATTGGAGAGATATTTGTGTTTGTGCCACACTTGGAGAGATTGTTCATTCTTTAGGGAGCGGAGAAGAGATGGATTAGGAGGTTGGATTAGGTGGATTCTATTCTTCTACAACAAATGAGGATGGTGATTGGCTTGATAGAAAGGATTAAGAGTCTCGCGATGAGACATCAGATGGTTGATGTCGATACATATTCGTCCAAGTTTGATGAATTTGTTGAAATTTATGACAAGGAGGGTGAATTGATTGAAGATAAATATGATAATGGAGCCAGAAAGATTTCATTTATAGTTTGGGACAAGGGTCATGATGATGAGCCTTGGTATAAATGAACAAGCAAGGAACTTGAGGAGAATAGAGAGACAATAGAGTCAAATTGATGTCCTAAGGATCCATAGTTAGAGAGATTAATTGAGGAGAGAAAGGGTATGATAGGTTCTTATCCCCATTTATTGATATACATTGTAGATAGATATGGAGGGGTCATTCCAACAGTAGGAGGATAGTTTATAGGACCAGGTAGAGCTTATTTGAGAGAGAAAATACATATTTAAGAGTTGGAGTTGGAGAGGTATTCCCCAAGACTACCTCACTTCATTTTCTCTGTGAGATATTGGAGATGGGTTCGTTTTCAGCTGCTTAGGGTAGTTAGTCCGAGGAGATATGTGGAGTTCCTAACAAAAGTACTCGTTCATGAACATATTTGAGATGATGATTATGTGTGGATATGTTCAAGGTGACATTGGGATGTAACTTTTTTGCAGTTGTCTGGGTGGTGTGATAAATCTGGCGCTACATTCATATTAGCTACCTGATTAGTTAATGACGTGAGGGGATCCAACACATGCCATTAAGGTCAAGGAATTTACAAATTCATAGGATGAATGCAGTCTTAGAAGGTGATCATTCTTCACATGATTCATGTAGTTGGTTGGTTGTTTAATGATATGAGATGTCAATTTGATGAGTAGTCTTCTTGAGGATGCAATGCATTTGATGATGGATGGAACTCTAGGGGGGTTCGTTGTTAAAAAAAAAAAATCTCTTTAAAATGGGATAGGATATCAAGCCTCCAGGCTTAAGCTCCCTCAAGCGGCAAGAGTTGGAAGGGTTGAGTAACTAGACGAGATGAGGATCACATGATTTTTTTATAGTTGTTCGACACTTTTTGGTTTCTTTCGTAAATGAGTCAAGAGTGCCTAATTGGACTGAGAGTGACTGAGTGGATCAAGAATGCTCAAGTGGACCAAGAGTGCTTGAGTGTAATGAGAGCACCATTTGGGCACTCGAGTGGACCAAGAGCACCCGAGTAGACTGAGAGTGCCCAAGTGGAATGAGCGTACCCAAGTGGACCGCACACTCTTGAGATGGAAGGAGTCAACTTGTGAGATAATCATTGCAACTGACCAAATTGGGGTTCTGTTTTGCTATACAACACCCCCCATTTATTTTAATAAATGGGGACCCTTTAGAAATAATTAGGAAATTCATTTTCATTTATTTTTAGCTTTAAGTCAAAAAAATTTAGGAAATAAAGTTTCTTTGTGCTTTTCCACTTTATTCCTTAGTGTGCATCGCAAACCACATAATTTACAAACTTAAAAGACTTGAAATCCACTAAGTCATGCGGGCTGCAAAATGTGCTAAGCTTTTTCTGAAGTTATATTAAAAATCTTTTTGCAAATGCTTTAATCACCGTTATAAACTAAAATCGCATCGCACCTCATTTAACCAAACAAACTTATAAAGCAATTCAGTATAAGTTGCGATTATGTGGACGCGAAGAGCCAATAAAGTAATAAACATAAAGCTCTAAAGTCCCATAAAGCGCATCCGCTTGACTTCTTGAAATGTACACTTCATAGTTCGCAGGACTTAACTGAAAGCAAATCCATTTACCGCATAAAAATTGCGATGTGCGATTTGCACAGATCTCATTTCGTAGAATTTATGGGTAACATCATAAGTGAAAGAGTTATAAGTCGTGCTGTGCGATGAATGGAATTTAATTACTCAAGCATGTGAAATAACTTATGTCATATCAAACCAAAATATGAGATCCAACATCTTAAATTGATTGATAGCTATTCCGTGTGAAGGTGTATAATATTTGATTTATAAAGATTATTGGTGATTAATAACGTTTAATAAAAGTAAGGTTTTGATAGATTCATATCTATTCATGCATGTTTGAAATAAATTAACGATGGATTTGTCTCTCTATTCCATTTATATTTAATGTTTTCTCTGTTTGATTGAAATTAGGAGACCACTTAATGGAGTGAGGAATATTGACATGAACAAGAAAGGCAAAGAAATTGACAAAGCGTCGTCTACTGAAGACTGAGATATATCTCCCCTGTTTTCAGACACTGCCTGCAACAAGGATTGAAGCATTTCTTCGTGGGAGGCAATGTATAAGATTTTCGAGGATGAAAATCCAAGGGTAATAGACAAAGTTGCTTCGGCATCTGTTTCTTCAGACCTGACCTACTACGAAGCTGCATGTTCATTCGTCCACAAGGTAGCCGCAAGGCCAAAATTTCTCCCTTATACAGACATGGTTAAGTGGGTAATTAACCACTTAAACATAGAAGACAGAACATTCAAAGATTCAAAAGGAGATAATATTGGGTCATTTAGGGTAGAAGACTTACAAGTAATGTACCATATACCCTCCCCACAACACAAATATGACAAGGCTTTTCTTCAAAGCTTTAGAACAAAAAATCCAGATATGATGAAAGTCATAAAGGAATGGAAAGAAGATCAAGGCAAACTTAAGCGAGATAAACTTGGTGCGTACCCAATTGCTCAAATTCCTTCCTTTTACTGTTATGCTGCCGATATGTTGTCCAGATTATATGCCAAACCTGATACCACTAGGTTTTCTATAGATTGGGTCTTATTAATTGATGCAATCGTTAATTCTTTAATTCTGAATTGGGGAAATATCCTATCTAATAATTTAGCTAAACACGTCATGGAGTATAGGAATAAAAGAAGTGTTTCATCTAGAGAAATAGCCCCCTTTTACATGAGTGCCTATGACATGGACGCAATTTTCTTTTCTTCTAGCTTTCCTACGATGGGATGGAAATGGACTACCCAAGTGTTGGGGCCCTTGTTTTGAATTTTGCATAAAGACACATTTTGGGTTGCAGATCGGCACGTGGTAGGTGCAACAACGGTAGGCAGCGGAGCTGCCGAGGTTGCAGAAGGGCAAAAGATAGATGACGAGGTTGGCGCAAATAAGTGCAGACAAAGAGAAGATGCGACAAAGAACAGATTGCGGAACTTATGTGCAACAGGAAGAAGCCGAAAGCAGCTGAATAAGAACACGAGAGAAACTAACAGTTGCGCTGGCGGGTGAATAAATAGGCCGTCACCCAGAAATAAAAGAAATGCACAGATACAGAGATATTGGAGAGGTTAGAGCAGAACGAGGCTGAAGAGCAGACGTCGCAGAAGAGCTCTGTTCTGAGCGCGACATCCTTGTATTTCCTGTGTTTCTATCGATCTGTCATGGCTGTAGTATCTCTCTCTCTCTCTCTCCTACGGGACCTTTATAATAGAATTTGGAAGCTCTTTCTATCGAGCAATGTAACTCTGGATCCTGTTGAATGGTTATTAATATATTTTAAGGTTGTTGTCTTACTGTATGAGTTAAATGTGTTGCATGATGTCTGTGGTACTTTAAAATTTTATTTTCTTAGTATCTGCATGATGTTCTGAGAAGATCTTCTACGTATGATGTTATGTATGCAAATGATCCTAGATTAGCTTCGAGTTGCGGATCCATCTGCCAATACCGATCTGTTCCCCTCCTTCATGTGGTCGCGGCACGCCTCGAGTGAGACTCTCTACTCTTCGGAGCAGGGTGAAAATGTTGGCGTGGTGCTAGACTACAACGGACTCCTTTGTTGGCCCAATCCCCGAACCTGGGTCTTGTCCGCGAGACATGTTTCCTCGCCAACACCAATACCCTACCCCAATCCATAGTTATCACAGAGCCCTTCGGGATTTAGACTTCCATTTGCATTTTTACAAAATTTACCATAGATTCATGTTACCTACACTAGATGATATTCAATGAGAAATCTCCTAGGGTTTCCAAAGAGGTTAGTAAAAATATTATTTTTGTTGCTAGATGGTTTGTAGAGGAGAGTTTCATCTATGTCAGAGTATTTCGGATTTATGCTTCTCCTCATGTCCTACCATATTATGTTCCTGATAAGTTATTTGCAAGAGAGATAGCCTACCAACTTGTTAATGGTATTTCTAAACATCTTAAAGATGCTAATAAGGTAGTTTGGCCTAATTTTCCTTTACAGTGTGGTACTTTTTCACTTTTTGATATTGGTCATGCCTACAAAGAAGTTTCAAAGATTAATCTATTGAATTTGGTAGCAATGCCAAAGCAGCCATATGATCCAAATGATGTAATTAAAAACTACATCACTAAGCTCAAAATGAGGCCTTTTGTAAAAGAAATAGACAGATTTGATCATTTCTTTCAAGGTATGGAAAAGTTTTCAGATATACTTAATTTTGCATCCAGTCAACTCAACCAAGATGATTTGGAAGCCTTACAAACATACATAAAGAAGAGACTGGAGAGAATTCCTCTTAACTTATTGACTATTGAAGATGTCAACAGACCTACTCCAAGTATTAGCTTGGATAATGAAGCAAAAGACATGTTTGAGGATGAGTCGGGGCAATAAGAGCATCAATTTCACGATTCAGATCGTCCTGAAAATGAATCTGAAAACCGAAAGGAAAGCTCGGAAAAGATAATTGATCAAGTAATCCAAGAGATTGAGATGCAGGAGAAAAAAGGAAGTAATGGAACATAGTCAACTTCTCAAGAAGTTCAGCACAATCAAGATACACTTGATCAGTCAGGAAAGTCCCAACTAAAGAATTTAAGTAGTGAATGGGATGAGTTTTCTAAAGCAAAAGAAACTCCCAATCCAAATACTAATCAAGCTACTGGTTTTTAGACACTTGAGCATTTCCAGAAGTTAATGGAAACTGTTTTTGCACTATAACAAGTTCTAGAAACTCATGATCAAGAGATCATTCCGACTTACCCTACATAAAATATAGTGTTACAAGTTGAGGAAATTCGTTCACTAGATATCTTTTATAGTCCTAGTTATAAGGCTGTAGTCAAGAGAAATAAAAGGAGAATAATTGATGAAACAATCTCAGATCTTACAAATGAATCAGTAGACGTTTTATGGAAGGATCCCCTAGCTGATCCTACTGAACATTTAACCAAACTATCACAGTTTTCAGGGGCATATGCTACTGCCACTGTTGATAAAGCCATGAGGTTAAAATGTTACTGAAGAAGAAGGAAGATAGAATACAAGAATTAGAGAGGTTGTTACACCAAGAAAATTCTAACTCCAACGAGCAAATGAAATCGAAGATGGCCCAATTTGAAAAATATTTTGAGAGTCTTAAATTACAACATCGAGCAAAAATCACTGAGAAGAAAACACAACTGGAAGCAACAATGACCAGATTACAAATTCAGCCACAGTTAGAGCAATTCATAAAGGAAGCATTGAATGTAAATTCTAAGTTAAAGTAACACCAAGAAGTATTTTTCCAACAAGCTTCTGTTACTAGCTCTTATTGTGACTCAAGTAAAATAATGATCCAACAACTAGCTATCCATAAACTTGAATGTGTGAAGATCGAGAGGAAAATCAATGAACACATTCAATGGAAAGCATCAAACTCAAGCAAGGAAGCTGATCTACCCCAGGTATATAAGTTCCACAAGGAAATATTATTCAAAGATTGGGAAGCACAAATAAAGAAGGTAGAGAAAGTAGCAACAAAAGCATTTAAGTTGGCAAAGGAAATCATTGAATCTACGTGTGAACAACTTGTGAAAGCAGAACTTCTCAAAGAGTGCATGTCTGAAGTGCTATCAAAAGTCAAACAGTTGGAAACACAATGGAAACAAAAGGCAGAAACATAGGATGAAACAATTAAAAAAGTAAATAAGTTTGATCAAGAAAATTATTGGATTTTTCTGATCAAACGTTATCATCAATGCCAGATCCTGCAGTCTCTAACAGATTCAACAAGAAGATCACAATCAACACTCTCAAATGCGATATTCAAAGGATGGGTCAGATCACATATTTCGCAGCTAGCTCAACTCAAGCCCATGCTAAATATTTGTCAACTTCGGGAGGAAATCCAAAAGAAAGATCAAAACTCTTAAGTCATATTGTTACTTTATTTTCCTAGATTGTAGTTAAATTTAGTCTTCCTAGGATGGTTGTTTGAAACCTCCCCTATTTTATTGTAATAATCTATTTTAGAACATAGTTTTAGTATTTATACCCCTCTCATGCATTTAGAGAAGGGTCCAGAAATTTGTCAAAAATATTTGCAAAGAATGCACTATTGTAAGTTTGTGAATGCTTTGATGAATGGATGGAACACAATTTGTTATATTTTGACAATTAAAGTTGTTTAACTGATGTTATACTATTGTACTATTTAAATTGCTTGAAAGTGAAGAGGAGCAGATCAATTACTGTAGAACATCATACATATGGTACTTCTATTCACTTGTATTAAGTCTTGCTTTATAGATTGATAAACATCTTTTTATTGCATTATATATTTGAAACGTTATTATAGATGAATGTTTTTTTTTTGTAAGTCAGCATTTGTATTAGATCACAAAAATATTACATAGAGTTACATAGGAGGTCTGCCTGTTCCCGAGCAACATGAGAAACCTCTGGCCAGACCAATCATAAGGCGACCTTATCAGAGACCAGTGGGGATGGAAAGTGAGATTGCACCAACATTTTCTTGAAACCAACTGTATCTTAGCTACATCAAAACCATACTACTTAGGACACAGACCAGAGAGGAAAATGGCAAGCCATGCAGGGCTTCCAGACATAGAAAGGAGGACAATCTTAACTAAAAACCAAATGGCAAGCATACGCCAACGATTTACAAACCCAGAAGGGAAGATTAACATAACAGAGAAAAACTAGAGAGCTATCATCTGCTAGCAGAGAAAAACCAAAAAGATGGCAAACCATGGGCAACAAGCTTACTTTTTGGGGTTTGCAGTTCCAGAGGTGCCAGCAACACTCGGGCATGAGCTATCATCGTTCTTAGGCACATTGCGGGGCTTGAAGCGCCTGATGATGGTCGTCTTGGTGTCTTCTTCAAGGATTTCAATTGAAACATTCAACACATACCGCAGGTAAAGCTCAAAGAGCTTGATGAAACCCTCGAGACGTTTAGATTGCATCCTGAGCTCTTCAGTAAGGGACTTGAGAGCGATCTCTAGGCTGTCCAGCCTCGCCGAGTTTTTGGCAGAGGTAAGAGAGTTAGCCTGGTAAGAATATTTGAAAGCTGCTCCTTGCAGGCTCATCGCCTTTGCCAGCATTGTCTTCATTTTCCAAGCCATGCTCTGTGTCTTTAAAAATTGCGTTGCTCTAGTAGTTCGGGTGCCCAGGTCCGAAATCCAGTCAACCTCTTCATTGATGGCCTTGTCATCCATTCCTTCCCTCACTTTGTCAACTTCTCTCTAAAGATTTTCAATGCTTTGTTTGCCTTTATCAGAGACAGAGGCGTTGAAGCCTTCCTTGGCTCTTTGTAACTCACGGGCAGCTTTGGAGCTACGGAGTTTACACTCGGCCATGGTTCTATCCTGGTTGCGAATTGTAAGCTTGCAGACAGTTGAACCTGACTCCAGAACAAGATCAAAGAGAATTTGCAAACCAGTAAAGGTATGTCCTTTTCCATTTAGACCAATATTTATAATGGGTAGTTCGGTATAAGGGGCCTTGGTAAGAATAAAAATGCTTGCCTTTTCCATACGCTTGCCAACCTAGTTCACATGCAAGTGACGGATGAGTTTCTGATCATTACAATTAACTGCACTCTGGTAGCCACGCTTTTCCTTTATTAGATGGAGCCACATGTACCATTTATCAGCCTTGGTAATCTGTTTTATGTCAGTGGGATAGATTACCCACACTACCCAACACAAGCCATAGGACTGTAGCCTACGCTGCCACCACCGAGCATGACGAATTAGAGAATAAAAATAAAGCCTGGTCCTCATTTATCATTTATTATCAGTACCTTGTAACCTGTCCTCCTGGCCTGATATTCCCTCTAGGTCTTTCGCTGAGATCTGAAGGCAATCATCACGAAGGTTATCACATGTGATGTTCTGCTAGCAAGTGTCAAGGACACTATCCGGGTTTTCCACCGCGTGATTAGCCAGGACATTCGCCATTGCATTCGCAGCACGCCTGACAGCCTAAAACACAATTCCATTGAGAGTGGAGAGGTGTGTGGCGATAAGCGTAGTGACCAAGGAGAGCCGCCAGTGCTTGGTAACCTTCCCTGGTAGAGAACTATTTTGCGGTTTTTTTGTTGTGTTTATGGCTAACAGCGAGTCCCCTTCCACTATAGCTGGACCATTCCCCAGCTGGATGAGAATTTGCAAACCCTGCTCAAGCATTGCAAATTTCGCCTCATTGTTGGTAGCTTCGCCTAGAGGGTAGCTATATACATGCATGATTTCCCCTTTGTCAGTGCGAATGAACCCTCCGTGCCCAGCCAGCCCCGGGTTTCCCCATGAGGCACCATCAAATTCAGCTTGCAATAGCCTGGGAGAGGGAGCTGCCAAGATAGAAGCGCTGTTTCTGGTTGTTGCTGCTGTAGAGGAGCAATGGAGCCTGCTGCAGCATTAATGCCAAAAACTGTGATAATTCGTTGGTCATTTGCTGAAGGTATGTCCTTCTGCTCTGTTTTACTAATTGTAATGGTTGTCTCTCGTATGTTCTTCATAATGTCCGTTTTAATTTGATCCAATTGGCATATTTCACCCTGAAATATTCTTCTGTTTCTTTCCTTCCATATAGACCAAACAATGAAACCCGGACTGAGTTGCCATAGAAGGTTAATCGTTTCATGGTTAGTATATTTGGTTCACCAATTGGCTATGATGTCTTGAATGGAGTCTCTGTTTCTGTCCATTTGTCGAAAGATTTCTTCCAACCACATCCATAGGTTATTGTTCCACTCGCAAGCATTCATGAGGTGATTCATGGATTCCTCTTCTTTCCCACAAAGAGAGAATCACAAGGGCCCTATGAAGCCTTTCATATGCAAATTCTCCCAGGAGAGAATTTTCCTGTGCATTAGAAGCCATAAGAAGGTTTTGACCTTAGGCCAATTGATAGCATCCTAGACATTATTGTGCCAGTCTACTTTATCTCCTTGATCTCTCTGTTCTAGGTAGAATCTAGCTTCTTTGAGGTTGAAGGTTCCTCCTTCCAATTTCCCCCATCTGAGTTGATCTTCATCCTGTGAGTGCCAAATCTTCCTTTTACTTAGCCAAGACTAGAGGGACAGGAGTTGATCTTCCAGCAGGACTTCCTGAGAGGGGAGGTTCAGGTGCCACTGGCGCCAGTGATGGTTCAAAAGGCTGTCGGTCCAGTAATGGTGAACCCTCGTTTTTCCAAGCTCTTGAAACCTATTCTGGAGGGGTTGGAAATCTGGACTCTCGAGTTTGGGAAGTTGTTGCCATGCATCTTCCCAGAAGAGAGTCATCCGACCATTGCAAATTTCCCAAAAGTAGTGATCTTGGATGAGTTTCTTATTCGCCCAAGCCAAGTTCCAAAAGGGGACCCCAAAAATTGAGCCGTTCATTCGAACAAGGTCCCGAGGGCACCAGTTTTCTGCATAGTTAGCCTTCCAGTATTATAGATGAATGTTACATGCACTTCTATTCTAATATTTGTCTATGATTCTTATTGAATATATAATAACACATATGAATGCGATGTATTTTTCACAATTCTTCTAATCAAACTATTTTTTTAGAAGAATCATCTTACATAATTTTCATCTCTTTCAGTTGTTAAATGATCTATGTTACTAATAGTTGAAGGATATTCGTTTAGATCGCATAAAGGAAGAAACACCTTAGGTATATAGTAGAATAAATAGTTTAGATATATGCATGTGATATATTAGAATTATTTTCCATTGCATGTTGTGTAATCAAAACACACCCCAAAATCATCCTTATTGGGAAACTGGTCCCACTATCCCCAATCAGAGCCACTACACCAAATGGAAAAGGAGCTTCTTTAAGGCCCGGACCAGGTGGTTTTGCCTCATGTTTTGGCAGTAGAATTCTAAGGCCTGAATAGGTTCCTTGCTCAAGTTTGCGATGGAAGAAATTTTGGCCTGTGAGACGAAGCATCTACTTCGACTGCCCAATGCACCCCTTCGCCTCATCATAGTCGAGTATAAATTAACAAGTGTAACGAAAGGACGCTAGAGGGTAGTGAGACAAAAAAAATGAAAAACAAGGGCAAAGGTCTCTGGAAAAAATCACAGGTCCGAACAAAGTAGAGCGGTTGCATAAGACTCACTCTACTCTTGTGGTAGAGAAGAGTCAAGCTAAGTGGAGAGCCGGTCATGTGCTTTGTAGGAGGAATTAGCCAAGGTTTTGAGATTTGGTTTACAACAAAAGGTCAATAAGATTCTAGGCCAAGATGAGTAGATTACACACCTAATCTAAGGAACCTTGTGCCCAAGTCATACGAATAAAGGTTGGAATATGTTGGGTGCTTTACATTTATATCTCGAACTTGGTTTTGGGAAAATTGAGGGTCTTATCTTGTTGAAATTTTGGGAGGACGTGTTGGAAATACTAAGAAGGGAGGTGAACGAGTATTTTAGTACTTTAGAAAAAATTTCCCTTATTTAACCTTGAAATTAAATTCACATCACCTAATCAATCATATGCAATGTATGAGCACAAATATTAAAGTGAAAATCAAAATTGGAAGAAGAAATACTTGAAAATAATCTTTAATTTACTAGAATATGTTGTAGTGGCTACAACCACCCTCCAATTTTTTTTATATGATTTGATTTTGGAGCCTTCCTTCTGCCCACAGGGGCTTATATTATACTATCGTCAAGTATTCACGAGTTTAACAAGACTTATTATTTTCATTGATGCTTGTGTTTTCTTGTTTTCATACTTAGTTGATATTTTAAGTCACAAGCTAACCTTCTGACATGGCCTTCCAACAGTTCTGGGCTTGCCTCCATAAATTGTGCAATCCATGAGGGGACATCAACCTTGATGATTGGAATTACACGATTGAGACTGGAAGTTTTTCCTTTAGGTCAAAAACTACATAGTCATGGATGGAAGCCAACACTTATCCCAGCAATTGTGCAATCCATCCTTTGATCTCAAAAACTGTGCAATGCACTGAGCTAAAAAGTTTCCCTATTCCCCAAAATTGTGCAATCTTTGCCAATAGTGTGCATGGAAATTTTCGACAAAAAATAAATAAATAAATAAAAAGAGAAAAATTATCCCTAGAAAATATGAATTCATTATTAGTTTCCTGAAGGAGGCATAATGGCTATTTTTAGAAATTTCCGCCAAGTGTCACTTTTTTCTTGATTTTAGGCATATGTGTCATAAACCCTAATTGTCTCAAATATATTTAATTTCCGCCTTTGGAGCTCATTTTTACATTCTATCTTAGAGATCTAGCATTCTCAAGGAGATCAAGGAACCTTCGATGGAGTTGTCGTCACATTTCTGGGTGAGTTTTGATTTTGTCATCTTTTGCCGCTTTTTCTGTCACTTTTTATCGTTTCAATTGTGTGAGTGTTGTTTTGCATGTTTATCTTCATGGTTGCTATCATTTTAACTTATATTCGCCTGTAGCAGTGTTGTTTCATTTTATTGTTTGCCTTTCACAAGTGTCACATCAGTTTCCTTAATTTTGCAATGATGGTCGTCGTTTCGATGAATTTCCTCACATATTTGATTTTCCTTCCATTTTTTGAATTTCTATATTTGATTCACATCGATACATACATAATTACTCATATCTTCACTCAAAAGCACATCAACACTTAGATATACTTGTTTCCCACATTTTCACCAGGCAGGTCTGCACTTTCCCTTAGCTAGTTTTTACCTTACCGAGATGGGCATTACACAAGTCTAAGGCTCAACTAGAGGGATTGGCCAATGAGACTGCACAATGCATAGTATAGGCTAGCCCAACTGTGCATTACGCAGTTCTAGGGCTCAGTCTGCCACCTTGGCCAATGAGACTGTACAATGTGCAGTCTCTCCGAGTCACAACCTAGGATGAACTGTGCATTTCCTAGTCTCAAGCCTCAGGATGCACCCTTGGCTGCTGGGACTGCGCAATGCGCATTTACCACAACCAATATCCCTCACTTGCTCATGAAATTTGTGCAATATTTCTCACCAATTTGTCAAATTTCTACCTAATATTGCTTTGAAGGTAAAGTTTGCAAAAGCTAATATTTTCATGCCATCATTGCCTTTCTTGTCCCACGAGTAGCATGGTTGTTGAGCACTTATCTCCAACAGTCATTGTTACCATGGCACCCAAGAAAGCTGCTTCAAAAGATACCGTTGAAAGAAGTATCGGGGAAGTAGTTGAGAAAACACTAGTAAACTTGCCAGTGTATGCATACACTCAATTATTTATTTTAAATGAGTAAGATCTAACATGAAGGAAAGTTATTGAAGCTTTTTTAGAAAATAGATTCAAGGTATATCTATAGGAATGACAGGTATATGTCAGTTTTCAACATTTCGGACTATACAGGGTTGCATGCAGATATCTAGCCTTCCCACATGCATATGTCATCAGCTAGATTGTTTCACATATTGAGGAAAATACCATGACATTGAACACTTCCAGTGGACATAATATTGCTACTTTTATGGCAGAAGATTATTAGTTATGTATGACTTTACCAAGCCAGTAACACTCATGTAATCATACTTCTATGCCACCAACAGTTATGTTAGCATAAGATATATTATTAAAGGTTGGGTGAAAGAACCATTGAAGTTTATACAAACACCTACCCACTCATACAAGACAAAGTATCTTAAGAGGACCTACTGGCTCTTGGTTATCTTAGCCTGCAGAATTTACGGTTAGCAGGGCATTGAGATTTTTCCGAAAGGGTGGGCAGTCTTATTGAACCAGGCTGTGAAGGAGGAGAAGTCATTCAACTCGTCAGATTTGTTGGCTCGATAGTTCAGAGCCTATGTAGCACATTCCCATAATCCTCCGAAGGGTAGGCAAGCAAGGTTATATATGTCTGCATATTTACTGGATGTGATCTGTGAAAAAAATGCATTTCTTGGCATGGAATGGACTTGGACACCTCGAGACCCTACCGTGCACATCCACTACAGAGTGCTCTCATATTGCAACCATCGAGGAGTTATGGAGAAGTTTTCTGATCATTTCATTATTCTGCTATACAATTTGATGTTTGAGGAAGAACCACCTTGCATGTCACATGGATTAATGGAGGCAATATCGGAGATCGCTTATTTTTTTACCTCACTGGATGGCACCTTCCTCAGAATGTTCAGCGCTCACAAGTCATTGCATCTTTTTCCAAGGTATGCCACCAATAAGCTTGTCATGCAAGAAGTTTCATATCATCTTGCCACTGGGTTGTCATTGGCCTTACACATTAGGAAGAAAGAACCATGGCCCACTCTTTCTATGCAAGTTGGATTGTATGAGATCAAGAATCTTAAATTTGTGAACATAGAAAGAAAGGCGATAGAGAAGTTTGCATTCAATATGTGAGACTTTAATATGTACAACCCCTGTGGTATTTGTAAATACCACTATGTGAGAATACATTATCAGTGGTTCAATGGGACATTTCATTGGCCAAAGGAGGATCCAAAGAATAATTTCTACAATGCCGCTAGACCCCCGTGAGCCAGTCAGTGTAACAGGGACTTTGTTGAGAATGCAACAAGATGATGGAGCTTAGTGGAAAGAAGTTGCCTTCACTAAGTGGGCCCGCAGGCTATTTTTGGCGCAAAGTCTATTTCTAGACTATGTATATTTTTAGACATATGGGTCATGGTATATGAGTTGCAGGATGCTATTTGTGGATGGTTGGTCAAGTCGGAAAAAATAGATGGACTTCTATTTTTAGACATACTAGGCGGAATCTATTTTTAGATTGCCAGTTTAAAAATAGATATGTCGAATATTATTAGCTCTTAATAATATTTGGACTATAAACATTATCTTATCCTCTTGGAGAACTTCAGTTTGAGCTACGGATGTGGCACATGCAGCTGACAAAAGGAATTACGCTATTCCTAGGGTTTATTTAAGCTATTGCATGATGGACTTCAGTTAGAACTCAGGTGATTGAGTTTGGTGGAGTTGATTGAGGAGTTAATGGAGTTGTGTTCAGTTTTACTTAGTTGAACTAGTTGTGATTAGTCTAACTGATTAATACACTAGTGATGAGTGGTGTGAATTAATTATTAATTAATTCACTAATTATTAACTCATAAATCAACTAAAGAATACATCAGTTAACTCATGTGCATGGATAGTTCAGTGGAGACCAGTGGAGAGGTTAGGTGAAAGAGCAGTGTGACTATCAGTTGTGACTCTACTTGTGCATGATATTTGCACACACATTGATTGAGATTGCCAATGAGGATTGCGCAGTACATCTTGGTGGGATTCGAACTTGGATCTCATGTTTTTCCATATTGGATTGCGCAGTAGAGGCAGGCAAACAGGTGGAGCAGATTGGAGCATGTGATATGTATGATCTGAGCTTGTTTTGTGTGTAACAATTGGAGATAGTGCTGAGAGCTTGTGAGGAGCTTGTACTATGATTGTTACATGTTCTCTATCATTATAATATACAGATAGTTGGGGGTTTTCAGCTTTAAGCTTTCCCATAAATACTGTGTTAATATGTGTGATTGTTTATGGTTTTAATGTGCACATGCGATTGTTTTTAATTCCGCAAATTGATGATCAATGGTAGAAGAGATTATGTATTATGCATGAAGCTCAAATAGTGTGTAATCAAGATAATCTCGGTGAATAAGTTATCTATTATTCAAATTTCTACAGACTTTAGAGGTCACTCCATAGAATATAGCAACTCCAGAAGAAGTGCCAGTAGAAGGGAGCAACCCTATTCAGGATAAAGGTAAGAGAAAGGTTTCCTATTGTCCAGGGGGAGAATAAAGCCGCAAGATGAAAGTGGATCAATCCTTATAAAAGAAGCTTTAGCAACATAATCAAAGAGCAAGCAGAGGATGCGAAGCAAAACGAAAGCATAGAGAGAAACAAAGGTTGCAAGAAGCAGAACTGAGGTTGCAATAAGGAGAATATAAACTAAGGGAAGAACGAGAGAAAAGGAGGAAGGAACAAGAAGAGAAGTAGAAGCAGGAAGAAGAAGAAAGGAAATGTGCAATATCAGAAGAAACAATGCAAAATCAACTGAAGAGAAAGAACAAAAATGACCAGTAGCAAAGGAGGATAGCAGATAGAACCAAGATCATGATCTTACTCAGCAAATTGAGGAGTTAATTGAGATTATGGACATGGAGGAACTGGAGCCACAAAATCAAGATGTCGAGTAAATAATATGTCACCATTAAGTATCCACCACCTCCAGTAGAAGAGCTAGCTTCAATTGAGGAAGAGGAAGTTGTTCCTCTTGATGATGATCCGGTCATGGACATGTACAATCTTTCGTACAATGAAATTTAGAAGAAGATTGTACAAGCGTGTAAGAATCACTTTCTCGATGACCTCACATAACCTGCATTCATTAGATAGAGGGTGATAGTAGCAGACTCCAGGAAGAATCCTAATTCCATTTTCGAAGCCAACTTGGCCTTCGCTGGTGCAGCAATATCAAAGATTCAGTATTTAATGGTCGAGAATAAGAAATTGGCACAGGATTTATAGGCTACTAGGAAAGAGGCAGAACAACTCCCCGCAGCAATTTAGAACACAAATTTTGCACAGGCCTATTTGGAGGAGATGAGGGCAGTGATACTTGGTGAAGTATCGACACTTGGAGAGACCATGCATAACCTCTATGAGGAGCTTGTGATCGTACATAATGCATTTTTCCACTTACATGGCTTACAGAAGCAGAATAAATACTTTGTCAAAAATCTGAAAAAATGTACAAGTTACCATCACCGTTGTGCAAGAATGGTCGATGCAATACAAAGGGGCACCTCTTGACTTGGGAAAGAAAATGAAGCCCAAGCAGAGATAGAGAAAGCAAGAGTTTGAATGTTGATTCAAGACAACAAGCAACTCCCCTAATTGATTGGTAGCATTTAGGAATCATATGTATGATTATACAACAATTTGGATTTCTTGGTGAACACACACAAGATCCCATCAATTGGCGCATTCACCGAAGCCAAACGCAGGAACCGTGTTAGGCGGGAGATCGAAGAATACTTGGAACAACTGAGACATATTTCTCCCAAGGGGAATTTGGAGTTGAATAGGCAGAACACACAGAGCTACATTGATGGTCATGTCCAAATTAGAATAATGTTGCTCTTGTTACAGAAGGAAGTTCACACTAGTTCCAAATCACTGTACCTGGTTGCTATGGAGGCTAGAGTCTGCTGCCAGACATACACCATCACACAGTTTGGGGATGTCATCGCACAGTACCGAGATTGGCACCGATATGTGACCGAGAAACATCAAGTGGAAGTTTCTAAGATATAGTTTCCCGAAACTCAAGCATCATAGTGTTATTGTCTTGTTACATTGTCAAGTTGTCTCTACCCTATTTTGTCTCATATGGGTATGAGTGTAAAATGTAATATTATTTGTAAATAATTGTAAAGTGGAATTCCAGGTGCCAATATTGGAATGTGAAGAGTCATTATGTAATGTAATGAGTCATTTTGTTAAGAATTTGAAGAGTCATGATGGGAGTCCAACAGTCACTCCCTTTTGTTATAAATATATCCTCATAATGCATGTAAAGGGATTTTGGGAGCCAATATTTTGGCTAGGCTTAGGCTTAGAAAGGAGCTTGGGAGTTTTGTGAAAGCCTCGACTTCTCTGTAGCTTATATAGACAATACTTCTTTGGAGCAGCAGGTGTTGTTGACTTCACAATCCACTATTGGGGCCAGTGGTTCGTCAACGCTATATGTATGATTGGAAATTTCATTTTTAATAAAAGCTCAAAGCCAACAACCTTTTATGCATATGTTGTGAATATATTAGGACTATTCTTGTTGTATTTTCAATGTATGTTATCTAACTTACGCTTATGATTATGAACTATTTCGTTTGCATTGGCACGAATCTTGTTGAATGTGTGTTGTTGTATTATTTCATCAATGTTAACTTGTGAACTATTTCACATATTATCGTGTGATGTCATTTAAGCTCGTGTGTTCCTTTCAAGTTGTGTACTATTACACACTTTTAAGGGGCTCACTTCTTTTCCCTTTATGCATTTGAATCTTCATGCATCGCACTTGACTTTCCGCAGGGTCACAAAATTTCTCTCACCAAAGTCACCATACTTCACTTTATGCGTATTCACAACCAAGGCATATCATTAACACCCATTGCATAAGCAACCGTACCGTAGATCCAGTTGGGACTCCTACACCAAACAATGTGAGGTCTAATTAGGACTTCATATCGGGGAGAACCCCTAAATGTTGGAGGGTCCAACACTGTCAACATTTATGGCGCTAGAAGGAGGGCCAAACAACAAGGTGAGCCCATGAATTATGTTTGAATTTCCACACTCATTTATGGCTTCCTCCCAAATCATAACCCCAACATGTTTTTCTAGATCTAAAAATCTGAAACTGTTGGCGTGAATTATTCATGACTAGTCAAATATGAAATTCAATGGCGATGTTGAAACAACCTTCTTTGAGCACAACACTCGTTTTCTTGATTTTTTCATGAAATACAACATCCACTGCAAGGATGTTGCTTGTAGCTTGTTCATTCTCACATTCAAAGGGCGCGTAAGGGAATGGTGTAACACATTGTTGCTGGACATTGGATAAATCAACGCTTCTCGTGTGTTTTGCAAGATGGATTGATCGCCTCTCATGGATCCTTATCTCTAGCGATGAAATCGTTGACTAACGCCTGTGGGTTTTGGTCTAACGAATATCACGATTCCCAACAAGTGGTATGATAGCGTAATTCATGAGTATGATACACACCCAAATCACATTGGGGGGGATATTGTTGGACATTAGATAAACCAACGCTTCCCGTGTGTTTCACGACATGGATTAACTGCATCTTGTGGATCCTTATCTTTGGCGATGCAATCATTGACTAAAACCTGAGGGTTTTGTTCTAACAACAGTCTTGATTCCGAACAATTGATTGATGCCTCCATACACTCTTTCAAACATCTTGCCACAAAACTGTTCTGCGCTTTTGATGTGTATGATCATAAATCTGTGCGCAAGAAAATTTTGTAATTGCGAAAGCACATGATGAATATCTTGAGGATTTTCACGATTATTTCATTCATATTTGCTTTGAATTTTCTGAAGATGAAGTTGATTGGCCTTTCTTGTTAGAGAGATTCCAATTTCTTGTTCACATTTCGAATAATCCGCATGAATTTGAATCTTTCGAAAGTCTCCCAACATACCTCGGTATTATAGCTTCTAAATTTGTAATGGACGAAGTTGTTGTTCCAAGTGACCCTCCGTCCCCTTCTCATAAAATAGCTCTAATTCCACAGGTTGAGGCGGGAGAGTTTGAGAATTCATTCATTGATCTACCACCATCTTCTCCCACCCCACATACTCAGAATTTCAGTGCAAGTTTGGACTGCAAATCTGATGGCTGCGATGAAGTGTTATATGCTTGTCCTCCATCCTTCGGTTCCCCTGGTCCTCTGGATTGTGAGTTATTGTGTTCTCCTGTTTCAAATATTTATTTTGATGTTCACGAGGATCGAGTTTTGGATGGAGTTGGTGTTGAGCAGCTAACTTGTGATATCATTTATGATGAATATGTGTGGGAGTCCACACCTGAACAAGAATTTGCGATGAAGGATGATCTTCTTCCTTCCACACCTCTCCCTCATTTTCCTCACATTTTCCATGATTTTTTCATTCATGTTGAATCTTGCGAAGAATTAGTTTCTGATGATATTACTACTTCTGATCGTTCTCAGAACGCGGAATATCATTTTTTCATCCAAATACAGAGATGAAAAATTTATCTTCTTGATTTTCCCAATCTCTCATCTCATCATTCTGAAAATATAGAAGGTGAAATTTCTCGTTTTCCATCTTAACCTCTTTATGATTCATTAGATCATTAAGATGCCTCCATTTTGGACCTTGAACTTTCAGATCATAGCTATCGTGACCTATTCATTGATTCATTTGGTCACAATTTCGATTTTCCTACTGTTGATCTTTCTAACCCATCGATCTTTGATGATCTATTTTTTGATGAGTTGGAACTCCCATAATTTGTTGAGGCACTTTGGCCTGAGTTGATGGTTATGTCAGGTTCTCGTAGTCTTGAGGTCATTTTTTATTCTCATCAGAACAATGTTGAATCGTTTGAGGCTCCTCATCACTCTACTACACACATTGAAAACCAATCTATTTTACAATTTTCGTATCCTCCATCTGTATTGCAGGATCATATCGCCCAATCGTTGAAGAAGTCATACATGGCGAGCACTATTGCAAAGCGAAAGTTTTCTTCTTTCTTTATTTTCACCCATTTCCACAATTCAAAAGTTTGTTTTTGGATGACTTCGAGTTGTAGTGTGTCTAAACACAATAATTCATTTTCAAAATATCTTTTGTGTGTATTTTGTTCATTCTTTTCTATGTGCACTTTCAAACTTGAACGTTTTGATTTGTATCTTATTATCTTTTTTGTTTGTTGTTATGTTTGAATACATTTATTGATATGCATTCCCTCGCTTACATAGGCCATCCAATGCGCTAGTGGCTACACTGGAAGCATCATTTCACGTAGCTCTGGCCTATTCTCTGATTAGGTTAGGAGTAGTAGTATTCATTTCTTTTTCTTTTTCTTTTTTTTGTCTTGTTTTTCTTTGATTTACTTTCGCTTTACTCTTTCTCTTTATTTTCGTTGTTTTTTTCTTTACAATTGTAGGATAGCTTCTGCATGAGACTGTGTTTGGTTCCAAGCAAGCATGGTAAAGTATAAGAAGAAGTTGTACTGCTATAAATGCTTGGTTATCTGTCTATTCCCTCTCTTTGCATGAATATTGCATTCTTTCACTCAATGATACTTTGATGGAAAACATGTTCCTTTCCAGAGAAAATCACAATGGAATCATGATTTCAATCTTTAACAAGTATTGCCTACTTTAATCGGTATTTTATATTTTCAGTAATCCTTGTCAACTAAGTCGAGTAGAGTAAGGAGGGGAGGAAACAATTAACAAGTATGTCATAGGTGTATATAAAATATCATTCTCTGAAGGGAAAACCTCTTATGCTCTCAGTAAGTTTGGATCCTTCTTCCGCCCCATGAAATAATTAAGTCCCTATGCATAGTTCTATGAACAAAAAAATGAAAAATGAAAAAAATAAAATAAAGGGTGAAAGAAGAGAAAGGATTCCTGCACAGAGAGGTGAAGCAAGCAGCTCTTTCGGGTACTGTTTAGGCTCACTGGCAGCAGAGCGATGTTTTGTTCCTGAAGTGACTCTGACGGGGTACTATCCAGGCCTGCTAACAGCGGAGCAATGTTTCTGTTCCTGAAGTGACTTCGTCGGGGTATTATCTAAGCCTTCTGGCGGTGGAGCAACACCAAAGATGAAAAATAAAACTCTAACAATTATTCTACTTGTGCATCTATATACTCCTCATCCCCAATCGAAACAACTTAGTTTGAATTGGCTTCGTTAGTGTGTTGTCGATGAAGATAATGGTAGGAACTATATCTTTAACTCAAGCTAACTGAAGAAGGTATGGTAATCAATGAAATAAACAATACTTCTTGAAGAGTTAGACTTGTTTTGCATGAGACAAGACTCATACAGAGAGCTCAAGTTCTACCAGTGTGTCGCTAAGTCTTGTAGCAGCTACAACCAACCTCCAAATTTTTTTCCTATGCTTTGATTTTGGAGCCTTCCTTCTACCCATAGGGGCTTATCTTATACCGTCGTCAAGTATTCATGAGTTGATCAAGACTTATTCTTTTCATTGATGCTTATGTTTGCTTGTTTTCATACTTAGCTGATATTTTAATTCAAAACCTAACCTTCTGACTTGGCCTAACAATAGTTTTGGGCTTGCCTCCAGAAATTATGCAATCCATGAGGGAAAGTCAACCTTGATGATTGGAATTTTGCAATCTAGACTGGAAGTTATGGCTTGAACTTAGAAACTGCACAAGCATAGATGGCAGTCAACATTGAGCCCATAAATTGTGAAATCCATCCTTTGAGCTCAGAAACTACGCAATGCACTATGCCGAAAAGTTGCCCAGTTCCCCAAAATTACACAACATTTCCCGACAGTGTGCATGGAAAGTTTCCTGAAAAATTTAAAAAAAAAAAATTTGAAAAAGTGAAAAAGCATCCCTAAAAAATAGGGATTCATTATTAGTTTCCCGAAGGAGGAAAAATGGCTATTCTTAGAAATTTCCGCCAAGTATCGCTTTTTCCTTGATTTTAGGCATATGGGTCATAATCCACAATTCACTCAAATCTATTCAATTAACCCCTCTGGATCTCATTTGTACATTCAATCTTGGAGCTCTAACATTCCCTAGGAGATCATGGAACCTTCAATGGAGTTGTCGTTGCTTTTCCCGGTGATTTTTTATTTTGTCATCTTTTACCGCTTATTATATTGCTTTTTATCATTTTGCCTTTATGAGTGTTGTTTTTCTTGTTTCTCTTCATGGTTTTTGGTGTTTTAACTTATATTAGCCTGTAGAAGTGTTATTTCAGTTTATCGTTTTCCTTTTGCAAGTGTCGCATCGATTTTATTATTTTTGCACTGACGATCGTTGTTTTGGCGACTCTCCTCGCATATTTGATTTTCCTTCTGTTTGTTGAGTTTCTGCAGTTGATTCACATTGATCTATCCATACTCATATCTGCACTGAAACTCATATCATCACTTAGATCTACTTGTTTCACACACTTTCACCGGGCATATCTGCACTATCCCTTGACCAATTTTTACCTTTCCAAGTTAGGCATTGCGCAAATATGAGGATAAAGTTGAGAAATTAGCCTCTAAGGCTGCGCAATGTGTAGTATAGGCTAGCCCAACTGCACATTGTGAAGTTTCAGGGCTCAGTTTACCACCTTTCCATTGGGACTGAACAATGCACAATCTATCTCAGTCACTCCCCAGGCTAAAATGCATTGCGCATTCTCAAGTCTCGGGATACACCCTTGGCTACTGGGATTAGGAAATGTGCAGTTCTTAGAACCATCCTCCCTCACTCTCTCATGAAAATCGTGCAATATTTCTCACTATTTTGTCAGTTTTATGCCTAATATTGCTTTGAAGGTAGATTTGAAAAATCTATTTGCTTTCCATTAGTACCTTTCCTGTCCCACAGGTACTAGAGTCGTTGAGCACTTCTTTGTTGATAGGTGGTTTTCATTGATGTTAACCCAAGCAGCACCAGGAGCTGCCCCAATCTTCCATGGAAAATCTTACATGAAAATTCATGGAATCTTGTGTCAATGTATTTCTAGATAGATTCCCCTCGATGATATGTTTGCATTGATGTATGGTACACCCCGTGGTTCCTTATGTTTTAAGAGAAATTTGAGTTTAAATTTGAAGGCCTAGTTTTGTGTTCTAAATCCCCAAGTAGTAGACACATGACACCTTATTCACCAATGATTGTCATTATATGAATGGGATTCTCATCGCAATCTCATTGTGTATAAGTTGAATAACTTCAAAAATGAAAGGTAGTAAACTAATCATTGACTTCACAACTAGGTGGGACCATATGAGCTAAACCAATCATTAGTTTCAAAATTTTAGTGGAATTGAATTTTTTTTAGAAAAATATTAATAAAGGGTAAAAATGAATTAAATTAAGGGTAATTATTTAGTTTCATGAGAGCATCATCCGAGGAGATTTTTTTTTTTAATGTATCCATCACAATATTAAATAATTTGTCTCCTTTATATGGTCAACGACATCATAGCTTAGGGTTCAAGGTAATCAAGCTATTAAAAAAAATAAAACATTCATTTTTGTAATCCCTAATGCTCATATTAGAATCCCCTCCCAAAGTCCTCTAATGGCTCATTAAAAAATATATATAAAGGACACCTGAACGATTATAAAAAGAGAGAGCTTCAATGAGTATATTTGGAAATACCACTTTGAAATAATTCGACCTCTGTGTGCCAACGAAAATATGATGTCAGGATTTCATTTTCTTGGATGATTTGTTTGGGCATTTTTCAAATTGCAGGGAGATGGCGTCATTAAATATTCTAAACAATCATCAAGGAATTTATTCTTAGCATTCATGTTGTTGGAAACAATTATATAATTGAGTGTTTTGTAGCTTGAGCAGAAAGCCCACAAGTGACCAATCTGTCACATTAAGTCTCCACGTAGTCCTATCATTGATCCATCGAGCAACTGGATTAATCAAGACACACACACACACACCTAATTGGTCTATCCGAAAGGCCGACCTCTGCCTTGAAGTATTTGAATCTTGTTGTTCCATATTTAATAATTGATCATTTACCTTCAGTTAACAATATCTTGGATTGTGACATCCTGGAGAAGTTTACTTCAGTGAATCTCATAGAGTAAAGGCACATATGTTTTGACGATTTGTCAATACTACTCCATTGTTATCAACAACATTTCATTTTTCATCATCAAGGTAATCCATATATATATATATATATATATATATATATATATATTTATTTATTATTTTGGGTTTGTCTTGTTTCTTTTGTTGCAGGTAGAAGAGATCATGTGGAGATGCATCCACATGTTAGCTAATTTATAGCTCTCATTTGAATTTTGGATTTGTATTAGGCATAAGTACAGTCACATATAGGCCTAATTTGTTTAAGAGTTTTGTCATAAGCCTAATCATTGGTAGTCAAGGGTGATTTTATTTTATTTTGGGAACTGGGATTCGCTTGGGAATATTTTCTATTACAGGTATAAACACTCTTCAAGAGAAGAACATTCTTATCACCTACAACATCTATAGTCTCTCTAAGAAATGATTTTTTCCCAACAACTACAACCCATCAAACAATGATAACTACATGATTGTCTTCATTTCACTATATAGCCACACCATTAAAGACATGGTGGACACATTATTAAAGGCAGCAAGCCATAATCAATAATCAGTAAAGACTAAATAATAATTCAATTAATGAAGAAGAGAAATGCCAAACTATTAGTGCATCAAGAACAAAAGCAAATCATTATCACTCCTACAAAAGGTTCATCACAACAACAAGAACAATTAGAACAACATTAGTCAAGTATTGTAAGCTTTGTAAAGAAACTCATTTGTCATTTAAGGTTAAACAATGTACATCTATATAATTGTAAAAGTATGTGTCATTGCCTAGAGTTGAAGAAGGAAAATTTGGTTTAGGAAGAAGGTTTTTGGCTTATTGTTGGGACAAAGGTTCTTAGTTTATTGGGACAAGGGTTTAGGTTCTAGTGCATCAGTTAGTTAAAGAAAATATTTGTAATATCATTGTAACGTGGATCATTGTCCCTTGTACGAGAATCCACACTTTTTTATTAAACTTGTCTTTATAGGGTGGTAGGGTGGTGCTAGGCTAGTGAATGAAGTCACCTTCAGCTTGGGACTGTTTATTCAATTCAATGTCCTGAATTGATAGCATAAATTATCGACCAGGGTTGTAAACTGATGAGGTATACTTGCACTATATGTGCCTAAATATCCTTATTCTTATTTCATTGTTTTCAGTATTTTGTTGATGTTTTTGAGTTTTGTTTTGTTTGAGTTTTAGTATGCTACTCTATGTTCAGAAGATGACATCAAATCTATGTCAAAAAGAAAAGAAAAGGGAACCTTAGACTCAAAAAAAAATTTAGTTGTAAATTCTGTCCATAATTAGGAAAATGATGAAAAACAGAGTATTATAATCCATGGATGTTCTAGCTTGCAAATGAACATGAAATGTAACTCAAGACATTATATTTCAACTTGATCCTTTTAGTTAGAGGTTTGTAGGAATAATTTGTGAAAGATATTGAACTCCAATGTGATGAGGATCTTCCTTAAAAACATACAGCAACTTAGAATATTATAGTGCAATCTTATTCATATGATAAAGATATTTTGGAATAGCTTGAGAAGAAAATTGCTATAATATGCTAAGGATCTCCTATGAATATGTAAAACTACTTATGACATTACAACTAGATCTCGTTCATTAGATAGAGATTTACTGGAAGAGTTTATTGAAGGAGATTAGATATAATGTAATAAGGATCTTCTAAACAACAAGTAACCCACAATATTACAATTAAGTCTTTTCTGTGATTTAGAGATTTATTGGAACAGTTTTGAAAAAAAGATTGTTTGTAACAATATGAGGATCTTCTATCTAATTTCAGAACAGAAAATGCTAATTAACTCAACATAGTACAACCAATATGTTTGAAAAGTTTAAGAAAAAGAATGGTTGTAGGATAATGAGGATCTTTCAGTCTAAATGACAAAAACTAAAGTGCTGGTAACTCAGGATGTCACAATTAAATCCATTCATTGAATAGAGATATGTTGGAAAAACTTTGAGAAAAGACTAACTATAGCGTCATGAGGATATGTTAGTTAAACAAACAATTTAAGACATGATACTAAAAGATATGAACTCAGAAAATTGTCTAAGTAAGAAATATAACAAAACAGAATTGAAAGTTACTTATCTAGAAAGCATGTGGAAGCCTCCTTGGATAGCAAGGGCCCACTGCTATCAATTTGGCATAAAAATCTTTAACTCCTCAAGTTTGTCTTAAATACAACATTAGAGTTATGCTTCTTCTTATTATCAAAAATACTTCGAAACAGAGTATCACAGTATTGGTAAAATAAGAGTTAACTGTCTTTCTCGGTCTCACCGAGCTAAATTTATAGAAAATTACATAACTGATATTGAATGAAAGTAGGCACAAGTGTATTCTAAAGTCAAAATCAAACTAAAACTCCTTTTTAAGACTCGTGATTTGCTGAAAGAAAATCAAGAGTTCTTATCCTTATAGAAATCAACTTCTCGGACTTTTGGTTTGACCACGTGCATAAGCATCTCCAGTTATTGACTCAGCCTTCGTGGATGACAAGGAATGATGTAGGAAAGATTTAGAATCTAACCATATACGCATTTTCTTCAGTTGACACCTGTAACATGCTCAAACACCAAAATGGCTACGAAACGTGTGACTGGCTGCAGAATGACTGCATTCTGTAGCTAAAATTGCTCAGAAATCATTAAGACAACAAAATCACAAAAGTACAACAAGTTAGTCATCGCATGTATTCCTTAAGTGATTTTAATCATTCTTATTGATCTTTAGGTCTATAAAATGACAAAAGGAATGATGAGATGAAGTGGAATTTGGCAAAGGAGAAGACATTTTTAGGGCTCAACATACCCCCACTGCAAAACTTGTACATGTCCTCATGCAACTTCATCAAAACTTTATTCAATTTGTACTGATACTTCTGCAAGAACATCTAACCTCCTTTTTCTGTTTCTTCTGGTAGTTAATGCCATCCTGGGTTTCCTCATGTGTGTTTTGAACTTCAAATTAATGAGTGCCCTGTTCAATTTCCTGTTTCTTTTCTTCAACTTCTTGTTTTCTTTATATAATCCTTCCATTTTCTGAGAGAGAGTGTTGTTAATGCTTCCTTTCAATTTGAGCTACTCTCTTACGATTTCATTTTCATTCTTGATATGGTTATTCAGTATCTCCAATTCATAATTATCTATTTTTAAAATTTCAATTGGAGGTTCTTGTGGACTGGGGGATCTTTCTTTGTTCTCTGAGGCTTTTCTTTCTAATGATTCCACATATTCATAAATCTGCAGCTGAGCTGGATCTACATCTGGGGTTCTTCTACCAGGGTTTTCTTCATATTGGTATATAGGAGATCTGTCAACTGGTGTTTGGATTGGAGTTTCTTCTTCTTCAATGTTTATGATTTCAGTTCCTTTAATGCATGTCTTTTTCACCATGCCTTTAAGCCTGGAGCTTCTTCTCAATTTGGGTGGATTTTCAACTTTTACATCCTCTCCTTCAACACATTCATTTGTTAACTCCTCCTTCCTTTTATTCTTGAGTTGTTTCCTGATTTTTACCAACTTTTCAGAGATTATTTCATCACTGTCTTCCTGTGTTGATACATTAGGCTTGATTTCAACAGTTTTAACATCTTTTCCTCTCCTACTTCTTCTCACAGGTTTTTCTTTAGACAATGTTTCTCTTGGTTCTTCAAAATGGTTCCTTAGGAGGGATTCATCCCAATTATCTCCTATCTTCTTCAAATGAAACACAATTAATATTTTAATTAAGCCATGATGATGTAAGGTAGTTTCTAAGAACTGAAGCCTTTTCTGGACATTTGAGGACATCCTTTTCAAACTATTAAGTAGGAAAAAGGGCGGATTTATTTCTTCATCTAGAAAATTCATCATGAGTCTAATATGATATACATACAAAGTGCCAAATCTGCCTTCATAGGTTATGAAATTTTGTAAAATTAATAGCATATTCCTCCATTTATTTTTCAAATTTGAACTAGGAATACCTTTCTTTAACACTACAGTGTCCATACCTGTTTTTTTTAGCATTTGTCTCCAAGCCTTATATGAAATTATTTGTTTTTAAACCAACGTTCTCCCCATCTTGGTAGCTCTGTCGCTTCTGCTATGAATGACTCTGTGATGGTGAATTTGATATCCCCAATATCTACCTCTGACCTAGCGAACAACCTGGCAAATGACTTTGTGATTTCTTTGTGGAATCCTTTAAACTTCTCTATAAAGCTTAGTCATCCAACCTGTTGTAACATCCCTTTAATCTGAGGGTATCCTTCTAAATATTTAGTTCCAATTGGCTCCGACCTTACAATAAGTCCCATTTCTTCTTGATAAAGATTACTTCCCTTCTTTGGCTTCAATTCCCTGCTCTGTTTCTGTTCTTCTGTCCAAAGCAAAAGTAACTGTGAAAGGTTGTCTCACCCTAAAAAATGACTTCTCTGCAGATGAGGATTGGCTACGGAAAGAAATAGCAGTGAGTGGATGTGAACGGAATAGGGTAGTGGTAAATCATGAGGATAATCGGGTTTAAGAGTTTGATATGGGATGAATGACCGCGAAGAAATCTTATGAAGATTTTCAAAAATCATCAATGAATGTTATGGTCTGATGACGTGACCGAATAGGTCACTTCTAGGTTCTGACCGTTAACTTTCAATTAATGATGATTTGTTATGGGGCGGGATGAAAGGGATTTGGTCAAGGAGTTTTTATGATAGGGGTTTGATCAATTCGAATCATAAAATAACTTAGGAAAACATATGACCTAACCACATTATACTTTTCATGATTTGTTATCAAAAATAATTTCATACAATTTTACCTTAGCCCTTTTTTTGAAATTCTTGCTGCTTTGACGTGCTTTGTCTTTCATCTGAAAAATATTGATCTTTTAGACCCCATAATCTTCTTTGGCTCATCCTCTATTTGCTGGAGTAGGTTTTGCAGAATCAATTGGCTGCAGAATAGGTTTGGCTGCAGAACAGGTAGCTACAGAATGTACCTGTAAAAACTCTAAAAATATGGAATGGAATGAAGTGAAGTATGGAATGGAATAAGATGGATCATGAATATGTAGTGGAATGAAATATGGATGGAATGAATGAGATGAATCATGAATATGTAAAGTGAATCTGCAACTTATGATTTTATGATACTTAATTGCAGAAAAGAACAGTTTTGAAAATCTAAAGTGTCAGGAAAATTCTGATTTTCACCTTAGATTTTCTGTATAAACATGCCAATCAAAGATTGGTTTTCAAGTTTATATATATATATATATATATATATTATTTTATTTTATTTTTATTTTTTTATGATTGTGTTGTGTAATACAATTAAGTTAGTGAAGAAGAAGAATTCTTCTTCACTAACTTCATATCAATGTTATCTTGAAATTTCTTGACAAATTCCTCTCTTGAAAGTGGCTTATGATACAACTTCAATCTGTGTCCATTTACAAGAAAAGCCACCTTTCTTTCATCTATTGTCCTAATTTTTATTGCTCCATTTTCAAAGATTTTCACAATCTCATATGGCCCAAGCCAATGATTTTGAAATTTACCTAAAAAATCCTTGAACTTTGAATCAAATAAGAGGGCCCAGTCACCTTCTTTAAATTTCTTTTCCTTGATGTACTTATCATGCATCTAATCCTTTGTTGTTGGACTATGCTTGTTCTCTGGACTACATCTTGTCTGATCTCATCCAATTTATTAATCTGCTCCAGTCTGTGATTTTGTGCTTATGTTAGATCAAGTCCTAACTGGACTTCCATTTTAAAAGTCTGGATCTGAAATTCTATGGGAAACAAGACTTGTTTTCCATAAACAAGTTCATAAGGAGTGTGACCTGTTGTGTTTCTCCATGTAGTTCTGTAGGCCCACAAGGCTTCAGGAAGCCTTTTTTCCCAATCTCTCCTGTGTAAATGAACATTCTTTGTTAGGATCCCTTCAATGATTTTATTGGTAGATTCCACTTGGCCATTTGCTTGTGGATGGTAGGGAGTAGATTTTTTGTGTCGAATTTTGTACTTTTCTACCATTTGCTCCACTAGCTTTGATGTGAATTGAGCTCCTTGATCTGTAACAATTTCTCTTGGGACACCAAAACGAGTAAAAATATCCTCAGAAATAAAATTGACTACAGATGCTTCAGTAGCAGAAAGTAATGGTTTAGCCTCTACCCATTTAGTAACATAACCAATGCAAACTAATATATATTTCTTTTGTCTTGATGGAGGATTAATAGGTCCTAAAAAATCCAAAGCCCATTTCTCAAAGGGTTCAATGTGTACCTGAGGTTGAAGTGGCATCTCACCTGAAGGAGAAGGTTTCCCTACCCTTTGGCAACTGTCACACATTTTAACATACTCTTTAGAATCCTTAAAGAGGGATGGTCAATAATACCCTAAATGAAGGATCTTATAAGCTGTCCTCTTATCAACAAAGTGTCCACCACATGGTTCATCATGACATGCCTTGAGAATCTCAGGCATCTCATCTTCTCGAACACATCTTCTGATAATCAAGTCTGGACCTGTTTTGTATAACTCATTAGCAACCCATTAATATTTTGCACTGTCATAAATGATCTTTCTTTTATCTCTTGTATTCATAATTGAAGGAAATTTTCCTGAAACTAGATAGTTAGCAATATCAGCAAACCAAGGATTTTGAGTGGTAATTGCAAAGAGATATTCATCAGGGAATTTATCTTCAACTGGAGTATTTGTAGAAATTTGAATAATAGATCACTTAGTCACCGAGATTATCCTGATTACACACTATTTGAGCTTCATGCATAATACATAACCTCTTCTACCATTGATCATCAATTCACGGAATTAAAAACGATCGCATGCGCACATTGAAACATTAATCAATCACACATATCAACACAGTACGTAATGGGGAAAGATTACAGCTGAAAACCCCAAAATATTTGTATATTATAATGATAGAGAACATGTAACAATCACATTACAAACTCCTCACAAGCTCTCAGCACTATCTCCAATTGTTACACACTGCACAAGCTTAGATATGAACCAGTCACAAGTTCAAATATCCTCCACCTGTTAGCCTGCCTCTACTGCGCAATCCAAGATGAATAATGATGAGATCCAAGTTCGAATCCCCTTGGCTTGTACTGCGCAATCCTCATTGGCAATCTCAATCAATGTGTGTGCAAATCTCATGCACAGCTATAGTCACAACTGATAGTCACACTTGCTCTTTCACCTACCTCTCCACTGGTCTCCACTGAAACTGCCATGCACTGTAGTTAACTGATGTATTCTTCAGTTGATTAATGAGTTATTATTTAGTGAATTAATTCACACCACTCTCACTAGTGTATCAATCAGTTAGACTAGATACAACTAGCTCAACTGAGTCTAACTGAGTTAAACTGAATACAACTCCACCAACTCGCCACATGAGTTCTAACCGGGAATTCAACCATGCAATAGCTCAACTAAACCCTAGGAATAGCGTAATTCCTTCCGTCACCTCATGTGCCACATCCGTAGCTCGAACTGAAGTGCTCCAAGAGGATAAGATAATGTTTATACCAAATATTATTAAGAGCTAATAATACCGACCGATCTATTTTTAGACTGGCAATCTAAAAATAGATTCCGCCAAATATGTCTAAAAATATAAGTCCATCTATTTTTCCAACTTGACCAACCATCCACAAATAGCATCTTGCAACTCATAGAATATGATCGACATGTCTAAAAATAGACATAGTCTAAAAATAGAATTTGCGCCAAAAATAGCCTGCGGGCCCACTTAGTGAAGGCCACTCTTTTCACTAAGCTCATCATCTTGCTGCATTTTCAACACTCCCTCTCAGCAAGATATGGATTATCTGCAACCCCTATCCTGCCTCTGTGGAATTCAAACTTGCTCCTGGTGAGCGCCTTCGTCAGGATGTCGGCATCCTGATCCTCCATGGGAACATATGAAAGCATCATGATTCTCCGCTGAACACAATCTCTGATATGATGGTACCCGATGTCGATGTGTTTGGACCTATCATGAAATACTGGATTAATGAAATACCGGATTATTCGAGAGTTTTCCAACAAATCTCGGTTATCACAATAAATCACAAGAGTTCCAAGTGTGACCAACAACCCGACCGTATTCCTCATCCATATAGCCTCGCATGCAAACCCAAGCTTTCGCCTTCGCCATATACTTGGCCTCTCGCCGAACCGAGCGGCCACTCTGACCCCCTCGCTTCCCCGCCGTACCAAGAAACCGTTGTCAACCCAATACCGGGCGCATCCTCTAGATGTGCTCTTTCGTCCGTTGGGCTCCCTGCCCAATCTGCATCAGTGAAGCCACAAAGCTTCACCTCATCCTCCTATCTGTACCACAAGCCATATCCCGATGTGCCTCTAAGATAATGCAATACATGCTTGCCTGCCTTCTAGAAGAGCTTGGTAGGCTTAACCATAGCTTGTGAAAGCCGGTTAATAGCATAGCATATATCGGGTCATGTATTGACCAGATACATAAGCAACCCCACCAACTGTCGATAAACAGTGGCATCCACTACCTTCGCTGAAATAGCATCCTCCTTCCTCCAACCTCCAGGATGAGGAGTATCAACAGGCTTGCAGCCATGCATGTTGAATTCCCCTTCCGCATCTCCCTAGGCATACTTACCCCTCTCGAGAAACAAACAGTCCACCAATGCGCCGCCAAATTTCCAATCCTGTGAAATAATGAAGGAGGCCCAAGTCCTTCATCTCAAACTCTCTACAAGATCCTCCTTGCATGAAAGTATCAATAGCTCATCACCTCGTCGAATCAAATCATCTACATAAAGTACAATGATCAGCAACTTACCCTCAACCACAATCTGGTATAGGTTCGGATCTGCCTCACTCTTGGAGAATCCAAGTCCGGTGAAATAACTGTCTATCCGTGTGTACCAAGCACGAGGTGCTTATTTCAACCCATACATCGCTCTCTTGAGCCTGCAAACATGCAACTCGCTGCTGAAGATCTTGAAACCTTCGGGCTACTCTATGTACACCTCCTCCTCAATGACCCCGTTGAGGAATGCAGTCTTCACATCCATCCGATGAATGTGCCACCCCATCTGCGCTTAGAGAGCAAGAATCGTCTGTATGGAAGAATACCTTGCGATAGGTGCAAAGGTATCCTCATAATCGATCCCCTCAATCTGTGAAAAGCCTCGGGCAACAAATCTTGCCTTGTACTTCTCCACACTCCCGTCAGCTGCCTGCTTCACTTTGTAGATCCATCTCGAACCCACCACTGATTTCCCTTCCGGCCTCGGGACAATCTCCCATGCAATGTTTCTGACAATCGAATCATACTCTTCCACCATGGCATCTACCCATGCGGGGTCCTCCACAGCTTCCTCGAAAGAGGATGGCTCTGTCACAATACACTTTCTCACAAGAGCCATGTATCCAGTGTACCGGACCGGTGACTGTCTTTGTCTGCGCTGTGCTGTAGGTGGTCCTAAAACCTTCTCTGCATCTTGAGCCAGTCGCTCAGATTCTGTAGTGCGCTTCCGCCCTCTGATGGTTGGCGCTGCATGAGTGGTCTCTTCCAATCCATGAACTTCCTCTTGTGGCTGATCCACATCCTGAATCTCATCCTTAGGAACTAATAGCTCCTCCTCTGCATGCAAGTGTGGCTCTCTCTCAAGCGAACACTTCATGGCTTTCTCCTCCTGAAATTTGATATCCCGTCGCACAACAGTCTTGCGATTGTTTGGAAAATACACACGATAGTTGTGGGATGTATCAATGTACCCCACAAATATCCCAAACTCTGCAGTCGACTCCAGCTTCTTCCTGGCATCCTTCGTCACATGAATGTAAACAGGTGAACCAAAAATCCTCAAATGGGAAATATCAGGCCTCTTACTAGAAAACGCCTCCTCGGGTGTACTCATGCCAATTATCTTGTGAGGACAACAGTTCTGCACATATATTGTAGTATTGCATGCCTCAGCCCACAAGTGAATGGGTAGGCCCTGATCATGCAACATCGCCCGTGCAGCACCCATGATCGTTCTGTTCTTCCGCTCAGCAACCCCATTCTGCTGTGGGTTATGAGGTGCTATGAGCTCTCTTCGAATTCCTTCTGCGTTGCAAAAGTCCTTGAATTCGCCAGAGATGAATTCACCACCATTGTCGTTCCTAAGAGCCTTCACCTGCTTCCCCGATTCCTTCTCAACCAGCGCCTTGAACTCACAGAACTTTGAGTATGTCTCGCTCTTCTTTTGCATGAAGAAGATCCAACACTTATGAGAAAAATCATCAACAAAGATCACATAGTACCTGTGCTTTGCTGTCGAAGCTACTGAGAAAGGTCCACACACGTCTGTGTGAATTCTCTCAAGGATCGTCATGGTGCGACTATCCTTCTCGTGAAAGGTGGCTTCCACAAATTTTCCCAAGGTACATCCCTTACACTGATCTGACTGCGCAAGAGTACCCTTAGGAAGCCCAGTAGAAATCTGCTGCAGTATCTTCAAAGCTCCATGGTGAAGGTGGCCCAATCTCTGGTGCCACAGCTCGCTATCATCCTGGCTCACCACTCCTTCTGCCTTGCATGCCATTTTTGCGCAACCATCTACCTACAATTGATAAAGGTTCTTGACTCGAACCCCTATCTTCCGGGTTTCTCCAGTTGTCTTACTGCGCAGGAAAGCCTTTCCCTTGCTGAAGACAACATCATATCCCTTCTCTTCTAACATCACCACAGAGATAAGATTCTTCTTCAATCCTGGAACATGCATCACTTCCTTCAATACGAAGGGTTTACTAGACTCCCTCTCAAAGGAAATGGTAACGATACTGGTCACACTATATCTACCATCATCACCCATCTCGATGTGCTCTCCAAGATCTTTCTCATCCAGATCAGAAAACAAATCTCGATCTCCTGTCATGTGAAAAGACGCACCACTGTCCAAGAACCAAACTCAACCCATCACACTTGATACCAAGCATGCGATCAGTGAAAAATCCAGCTCAAACTGCGAGGCTAAGGCCTCTCCCGCTGCAGATCCAACAACCTGCTTATTTTTCTTCTTCTGCGGACAATTTGTGGCATAATTTCTGTGTTGGTGATAGTGAAAGCACTTCACCTTGGACATGTCCTGCTTCTTTCCTTTCGCACCGGAATGAGAAGCTTTCTTGCTCTTCCCCTTCTTTGCTTTGGAATCCAAAGCGCAATTATCTTCATCAGATGCCTTTGATGAAGATCTGTCCCTGGTACTCCGCCTTATCTCCTCTTGCACAAGATCCGACCAAAGTCGCTCCCATCTTGGAAATTTCTCCCGACCATTGACAGAGTCCTGATAGGAATGCCAACTCTTCGGAAGACCAAGGAGAGCCAAGCTCACTAAGTCCTCATCATATACAGTCACCCCCACACTTCCCAGCTCATCCCTGCATTGGGTGAACTTCGTGAGGTACTTGGGCATACTGTCGCCTTTCTCCATCTTTATGTTTCTGAGTTTATCCTTGAGCGCCAACTTCCTCTGGTCGCCCTTGCTTTGGAATAAATCTGTCAACGCTTTCCAAATCAAGTATGGAGAAGCTTTTCCATGCAGGCTGGACACTATGTGATCCTTCACGCCCTCCAACATAATCCTTCGACACTTTGCTGTCTTCTTTTGCCAAGCCTCAACCAAGGCAGCATCGCTAGAAGAAGGCTTTGGAACTTCAGCATCTATGAACTCCTTCAGCCCATTGTCATCTAACACTGCCTCCGTTCTTTCCTTCCATGCAATATAATTCGAGCTTCCCTCAAGGGCATACTCCAATCGCAATCCATTGAAAGACATTTTGACTTCGACACCAAGAAAACACTGCTGCAAATTCGAATTCCACCAGCTCAAAACTCAACCGCTTCTGATGTGAAATTGTGAGAACAAAGTATTTCTAGTACAGAGATCGACTGTAAGGGGCGTTTACTGGATATCTCACCTTTCAAAGAAAGGATGAATCCAGAGGCTACCTGGCCCTCTTACAGACTCTGCCTAAAGAAATAAAATGTAATCATTGTAATAGATCCGATGATCAACTTTGCTCTGATACCATGTAGAAATTTGAATAATAGATCACTTATTCATTGAGATTATCCTGATTACACACTATTTGAGCTTCATGCATAATACATAACCTCTTCTACCATTGATCATCAATTTGCGGAATTAAAAACACTGCGGTATTAAAAACAATCGCATGCGCACATTGAAACATTAATCAATCACACATATCAACACAGTATGTAATGGGGAAAGCTTACAGCTGAAAACCCCCAACTATCTATATATTATAATGATAGAGAACATGTAACAATACATAGCACAAAGCTCCTCACAAGCTCTCAGCACTATCTCACATGCTACACACTACACAAGCTCAGATATGAACAAGTCACAAGTTCAAATCTCCTCCACCTGTTAGCCTGCCTCTACTGCGCAATCCAAGATGAATAATGATGAGATCAAAGTTCGAATCCCACTGGCTTGTACTGCGCAATTCTCATTGGCAATCTCAATCAATGTGTGTGCAAATCTCATGCACAGATATAGTCACAACTGATAGTAGACTCACCCTTTCACCCACCTCTAACACTGGTCTCCACTGAACTGTCCATGCATTGCAGTTAACTGATGTGTTCTTTAGTTGATTTATGAGTTAATAATTAGTGAATTAATTCACACCACTCATCACTAGTGTATTTTTCAGTTAGACTAAATACAACTAGTTCAACTAAGTTAAACCGAACACAACTCCACCAACTGTCTCATCAACTCCACCAACCTCTGCCACATGAGTTCTAACTGAAGTCAACCATGCAATAGCTCAACTAACCCCTAGGAAAAGCGTATTTCCTTCTGTCAGCTGCATGTGCCACATCCAAGCATCAAACTGAAGTGCTCCAAGAGGATAAGATAATGTTTATAGTCTAAATATTATTAAGGGTTAATAATATTTGACTGTTCTATTTTTAGCCCGGCGGTCTAAAAATAGAAACCGCCCAATGTCTAAAAATAGAGGTCCATCTATTTTTAACAACTCGACCAATCATCCATAAATAGCATCCTGCAACTCATAGACCATGATCCATATGTCTAAAAATGGACATAGTCTAAAAATAGACTTTGCGCCAAAAATAGCCTGCGGGCCCACTTAGTGAAGGCGACTTCTTTTCACTAAGCTCCATCATCTTGTTGCATTCTCAACAGTATTGTCTTTAATGTTTTGGAGTCTAGATAGGAAATCATCTACTGTATTTTTTTTCCCAGGCCTATCTAGAATAGTGATGTTAAACTCTTGTAAAAGCAATAACCATCTTGTGACTCTGCCATTAGTAATTGATTTGTTCATTAGGTACCTAATTGTAGAATGATCTGTGTGAAAAAAAGTTTCATAGCCTATTATATAGTGTCTAAATTTATTTATGGCATGGACAACAACTAAGAACTCTTTTTCAGTTACAGTATAATTTAACTCTGAAGGAGTCAAATTTTTACTTGTATAGTAGATGGCATAAGGAATCAGGTCTTTTTGTCCCAATACAACTCCTAAAGCTGTATCAGAGGCATTTGTTGAAATATGAAAAGGTAATTTCCAGTTAGGTCCCCTTAAAATAGGTGCTTCAGAGATTTTTGTTTTTAGGGTTTCAAAGGCTAACTGGCAGTGAGGATTCCAATTGAATTCACAGTCCTTGGTAAGTAATTTGAAAAGTGGAGATGCTATCTTGGTGAAGTTTTCTATAAATCTCCTATAATACCCTGTAAATCCTAGAAAACTCCTAACATCTTTTTGACAACTTGGAACTAGTAGTCTGGAGATGACTTCAACTTTTGACTTATCAACTTTGATCCCATCTCTTGAAATATGGTGTCCTAGGACAATATGTTCAGTAAACATCATAAAACACTTTTCATGACTTAATGAAATATTTGCTTCTTTACATCTCTTTAGAACTTTTTCCAAGTTTGCTAAGGCTTCTTCAAATGTGTTTCCATAGACTGTGAAGTCATCCATATATACCTCTACATTGTCATGTATTAGATCTGAAAAGATTCATAATACTGCCCTTTGGAATGTTGCAGGTGCATTGCATATTCCAAATGGCAATACTTGGTAGGCATAGGTACCCCAGGGACAAGTAAATGTGGTTTTGTCTTGATCCTCAAGTGCTACTTGAATTCGATTATAACCACTGAACCCATCCAAAAATGAAAAGTAAATTTTGCCTGCTAATGTGTCTAACATTTGATCTATGAAAGGTAAGGGAAAATGGTCTTTAAAAGTAGCTTTCTTTAATTCTCGGTAGTCAATACATACCCTCCATTTTCCATTATTTTTGGGTACAATCACCAAAGGAGCGACCCACTAACTATCTGAAATGGGATAAATAAAATTGACATTTAACAATTTCTGCAATTCTTCTCTAACAATCTCCCTAAGGTTTGGATTCATCCTTCTCTGAGGTTGTCTGATTGGTTTACAATTTTCCTCTATATAGATATGATGAGTGCAAGTCTTAGGATTGATCCCTTTCATGTCAGTTTACTCCCAAGCATATGCAGCTGAGTGTCTCTGTAATGTTTTGACTAGCTTTTCTTGTTGAAATTTCTCTAGGTTTTTGTTTATGTTTAAGGTTTTTCCTGGGAATATTTCAATTGCAGAGCTGCCAAATTCTTCCATGGAGTAAAGAGACATATGTCTTGATGATAAGAACTCAATTTTAGATTCTTCCTGAAATTGTTCATATTTAAATTCTGAAGAAGATTCATAATTTTCCAAAGTATTCAGAATCTGACTATCTTCTCTAATTTCTGAAATAGTGAAGAGAGGTTGTATATCTTCTTCATCATCAATCCACTAAGCATCATCTAATTCTGTGATTTTTCTTGCTGGAGGATACAAAGTAAATTTCTTGGTTGAACTTTCATCAGAGATGTACATATCACCAGATCTACAGCTAATAAAAGCATCGGTTGTAGCTAACCAAGGTCTTCCTAATATAATATGATGTCCTCCTAGATCATTTTTAGGAGTTAGGATCATGAAATTCACAGGATACTCCCAAGAATCTAAGGACACTGGAATTTCTTCTATTATCCCATCTGGTATGATCACGGATCTATTTGCTAATTGTAGGAGTGTGGGTGTTAAAAGAAGATTAGGAAGTTTTAGTTTTTCCATGATTTGCCTACTCATGATATTGATTGTTGCTCCTAAATCAATAAGTGTGTTCTGGATTTCAATTCCATTGATGTGTATTTTAACAACTGGATTTACTGGGTCTAAATACTTTGGAATGGCAATCTTACCCATCATTATATCTGCTATTTTTCCTACCAGTTGTATTTTCTTTCTCTCTTTTATTCTTTTTCTTGTTTTTTTCATACTCAACTCCTTTATTGTTTTTGCTAAGATTGGGATTTCCTTGATGTAGAAATTTCAATAACTGATATATTATTCACCAAGATTCTCCTGATCACACACTATTTTAGCTTCATGCACAATACAAAATCTCTTCTACCATTGATCATTACATGCAGAAATAAAATCAATTGCATGCACACATTAAAACCATAAACAATCACACATGAACACAGTATTTCATGGGAAAGCTTAAAGTTGAAAACCCCAACTATCTGTATATTATATGTCATAGAGATCATGTAACAATCATTATACAAAGCTCCTAGTACAATCTCCAATTGCTACACACTAATCAAGCTAGATCTAGCAAAACACATGCTCCAATCTCTGCCACCTGATAGCCTGCCTCTATTGCGTAATAAATGTTGTAGAATGGCTCATAATAAACTTCGAACCACTTGGCTTGTACTGCGCAATCCTCATTGGCTTCTCCAATCACTGGTTGTTGCAAATCATGCAACAGTATAGTCACAACTGATAGTCACACTGCTCTTTCACCTATCTCTTCACTGGTCTCCACTGAAACTATCCATATGCTTGAAGTTAAGCTGATGTATTCTTTAGTTGATTAATGAGTTTATAATTAGTGAATTAATTATTAATTAATTCACACCACTCTCACTAGTGTATCAAACGATTATCATTTAAATACAACTAGCTCAACTATGTTTAGATTAGTTTAAAAGCTGAACACCAACTCCATTAACTTCCTCAATCAACTCCATAAACTCTCTCCCACATGAAGTTCTATTTGAAGTATCCATGCAATAGCTCCACTTAACCCTTAGGAATAGCGTAATTCCCATGCCTTCGGCTCACTGTGCCACATGTGCACTTAACCTGAAGTGCTTCAAGAGAATAAGATAATGTTTATAGTCCAAATATTATTAAGAGCTAATAATATTCGACATATCTATTTTTTGTTGTAGTCTAAAATAGATTCCATGTACCTAAAAATGAAGTCCATATATTTTTTCGACTTTAACAACCATCCACAAATAGCATCCTGCAACTCATAGAACATGATCCATAGTCTAAAAATAGACTTTGCGCCAAAAATAGCCTGCGGGCCCACTTAGTGAAGGCGACTTCTTTCCACTAAGCTCATCATCTTGTTGCAATCTCAACACTCCCTCTCAACAAGATAAGGATTATCTGCCACCCCTATCATGCCTCTATGGTATTTGAATTTGCTCCTGGTGAGTGCCTTCGTCAAGATATCAACATCCTGATCCTCCATGGGAATGTATGAAAGTAACATGATCTTCCGCTGCACACAATCTCTGATATGATGATATTGGATGTCAATGTGTTTAGATATATCATGAAATACTGGATTAACCGAGATTTTGATGCAAATTTGATTATTGCAATAAATCATAGTAAGATCTAAGTGTGAACTGAACAACCTGACCAGGATCTTCCTCATCCATATAGCCTCGCATGTAGCCAAACTCGCTACCATATACTCAGCCTTTTCTGAACTGAGTGCCACGGATCTCTGCTTCCTGCTATACCAAGAAACTGTTGTCGACCCGATACTAAAAATCCCTCCATATGTGCTCTTTCTGTCTGTTGGGCTCCCTGCCCAATCTGCATCTGTGAAGCCACATAGCCTCACCTCATCTGACTGTCTGTACCATAATCCATATCCCAATGTGCCTCTGAGATATCTCAATACATGCTTGACTGCCTTCCAGAAGAGCTTGGTAGGCTTAACCATAGATTTTGAAAGCTGGTTAACAGCATAGCATGTGTCGGGTCGTGTAGTGACCAGATACATAAGCGACCCCACCAACTGTCGATAAACAGTGGCATCCACTACCTCCGCCGAAGTAGCATCCTCCTTCCTCCATCCACCAGGAAGAGGAGTATCAACAAGCTTGCAACCATGCATGTTGAACTTCTCCAGTATCTCCTGGGCATACTTACCCTGAGAAACAAACATTCCCAGTCACTCATGCAAATTTCAATCGAGAAATAATGAAGGAGGCCCAAGTCCTTCATCTCAAACTCCTTTGCAAGATCAGCCTTGCATGAGTGTATCAACAGTTCATCACCCGTCAAAATCAAATCATCTACATAAAGTACAATGATCAGAAACTTACACTCCACCACTATCTGGTATAGGTTCAGATCTGCCTCACTCTTGGAGAATCCAAGTCCGGTGAAATAACTGTCTATCCGTGTGTACCAAACACGACGTGCTTGTTTCAACCCATACAACGCTCTTTTGAGCCTGCACACATGTGAATCGCTGCTGAAGATCTTGAAACCTTCGGGCTGCTCTATGTACACCTCCTCCTCAATCACCCCGTTGAGAAACACAGTCTTCATATCCATCTAATGAAAGTGCCACCCCATCTACGCTGAGAGAGCAAGAATCTTCCGTATGGAAGAATAACTTGTGACAGGTGCAAAGGTTTCCTCATAATCGATCCCCTTAATCTGTGAGAAGCCTCAAGCAACAAATCTTGCCTTTTACATCTCCACACTCCCGTCAGCTGCTTTCTTCACTTTGTAGATCCATCTCGAACCCACCACTGATTCCCTTCCGACCTTGGGACAATCTCCCATGCATTGTTTCTGACAATCGAATCATACTCTTCCACCATGGCATCTACCCATGTGGGATCCTCCACAGCTTCCTCGAAAGAGGATGGCTCCGTCATGATACACTTGCTCATAAGAGCCATGTATCCAGTATACCGGTCAGGTGACTATCTTTGTCTGTGTTGTGATGTAGGTGCTCTTACAACCCTCTCTGCATCTTGAGCTAGTCGCTCAGCTTCTCTAGTGCGCTTTTGCCCTCTGATGGTTTGCGTTGCATGAGTGGTCTCTTCCACTCCATGACCCTCCTCTTGTGGCTGATCCACATCCTGAGGCTCATCCTTATGAACTAATAGCTCCTCCTCTGCATGCAAGTGTGGTTCCCTCTCAAGCGAACACTTCATGGCTTTCTCCTTATGAAATTTGATATCCCGTCACACAACAGTCTTGCAACTGTCTGGTAAATACACACGATAGTTGTGGGTTGTATCAGTGTACCCCACAAATATCCCAACCTCTGCAGTCAGCTTCAGCTTCTTCCTGGCATCCTTCATCACATGAATGTAAACAGGTGAACCAAAAATTCTCAAATGGGAAATATCAGGCTTCTTACCAGAAAATGCCTCCTCGGGTGTACTCATGCCAACTATCCTGTGAGGACAACGGTTTTGCACATAAACCGCAGTATTGCATGCCTCAACCCACAAGTGTATGGGAAGGCCCTGATCATGCAACATCGCCCATGCAGCACCCACAATCATTCTGTTTTTTCACTCCGCAACCCCATTCTGTTGTGGGTTGTGAGGTGCTATGAGCTCTCTTCGAATTCCTTTTGTGCTGCAAAATTCCTTGAATTCGCCAGAGATGAATTCACCACCATTGTCGCTCCTAAGAGCCTTCACCAGCTTCCCCGATTCTTTCTCAACCAGTGCCTTGAACTCACAGAACTTTGAGTATGTCTCGCTCTTCTTCTGCATGAAGAAGATCCAGCACTTCCGAGAAAAATCATCAAAAAATATCACATAGTACCTGTGCTTTGCTGTCGAAGCTACTGAGAAAGGTCCACATACGTCTATGTGAATTCTCTCAAGGATTGTCGTGGCACGACTATCCTTCTCATGAAAGGTGGATTTCACAAATTTTCCCAAGGTACATCCCCTACACTGATCTGACTGCGCAAGAGTACCCATATGAAGCCCAATAGAAATCTGCTACAGTATCTTCAAAGCTCCATGGTGAAGGTGGCCCAATCTCCGGTGCCACAACTCGCCATCATCCCGGCTCACCACTCCTTCTGCCTTGCCTGCCATTTCCGCGCAGTCATCTACTTGCAATTGATAAAGTTTCTTAACTCGAATCTCTATCCTCCGGGTCTCACCAGTTGCCTTACTGCATAGGAAAGCCTTTCCTTCGCTAAAGGCAACATCATATCCCTTGTCTTCTAACATCGCCACAGAGATAAGATTCTTCTTCAATCCTGGAACATGCATCACGTCCTTCAATATGAAGGGTTTACCAGACTCCCTCTCAAAGGAAATGGTACCGATACTGGTCGCACTGTATCTACCATCATCGCCCATCTCGATGTGCACTCCAATATCTTTCTCATCCAGATCAGTAAACAAATCTCGATCTCCTGTCATGTGAAAAGACGCACCACTGTCCAGAAACCACACTGAACCCATCACACTTGAGACCAAGCATGCGATCAGCGAAAAATCCAACTCAAACTGCGAGGCTAAGGCCTCTCCAGCTGCAGATCCAGCAGCCTGCTTATTTTTCTTCTTCTGCGGACAATTTGTGGCATAATGTCCGTGTTGGTGACAGTGAAAGCACTTCACCTTGGACATGTCCTGCTTCTTGCCTTTCGCACTGGAATGAGAAGCTTTCTTGCTCTTCCCCTTCTTTTCTTTGGTAGCCAAAGCGCAATTTTCTTCATCAGATGCCTTTGATGAAGATCCGTCCCTGGTACTCCGCCTTATCTCCTCTTGCGCGAGAATCGACTTAGCATTGCTCCCGTCACGGCATTTTCTCTGACCTGTGTGAGTGCCCCATTAGGAATGCCAACTCTTTGGGAAGCCCAAGGAAGGCTAGCTCTGAGTCCTCATCATCAACAGTAACCCCCACACTTCCCAGCTCATCCCTACATTGGATGAACTTCGTGAGGTACTTGGGCATACTGTTGCCTTTCTCCATTTTTATGTTTTTGAGTTTATCCTTGAGCGCCAACTTCCTCTGGTCGCTCTTGCTTTGAAATAAATATGTCAAAACTTTCCACATCAATAATGGAGAAGCCTTACCATGAAGGTTGGACACTATGTGATCCTTCACACCTTCCAACAGAATTCTTCGACACTTTTCGGTCTTCTTTTGCCATGCGTCAAGTACGGCAGCATCACTAGAAGTAGGTTTTGGAATTTTTGCATCTATGAACTCCTTCAACCCATTTTCATCCAGCACCGCCTCCATCCTATCCTTCCATGCAATATAATTCGAGCTGCCCTCAAGGGCATACTCCAATCACAATCCGTTGAAAGACATCTCAACCCCTGAACTTCAAGAAAACACTATTGCAAATTCCAATTCATGACACAAAACTCTTGCTTGGCTAACTCTTGCTTCAATGTTTGGTGCCTCAATGATCAATAAACTTTGATACCATGTTGAAATTTGAATAAGCCGATAACTTCACCACCAATCTTCCTTGATCACACTATTTTAGCTGCTTGCACATCTGAGAATCTCTTTACCATTGATCATTACATGCGGAAATAAAATGTTATGCTTCACATTAAAAACATAAACAATCACACATATGAACATAGTATTTCATGGGAAAGCTTAAAGCTGAAAACCCCAACTATCTGTATATTATATTTCATAGAGATCATGTAAAAATCATTATACAAAGCTCCTCACAATCTCTCAGTACAATCTCCAATTGCTACACACTAATCAAGCTAGATCTAGCAAAACACATGCTCCAATCTCTGCCACCTGATAGCCAGCCTCTATTGCGTAATCAATGTTGTAGAATGGCTCATAAATAACTTCGAACCACCTGGCTTGTACTGCGCAATCCTCATTGGCTTCTCCAATCACTGGTTGTTGCAAATATGCAACAGTATAGTCACAACTGATAGTTAACCTGCTCTTTCACCTATCTCTGCACTGGTCTCCACTAAAACTGTCCATGCACTGAAGTTAACTGATGTATTCTTTAGTTGGTTAATGAGTTTATAATTAGTGAATTAATTAATAATTAATTCACACCACTCTCACTAGTGTATCAATCAGTTAGACTAAATACAACTAGCTCAACTATGTTTAGATTAGTTAAACTGAACACAACTCCGTGCTTTATGATAAACTCCTGAGACTCTCTCCCCTGAGTTCTAAACCAGAAACATCCTTAATAAATACTTAACACCAGGGAATAGTGTGGTGTCCTTAAATACATCTCTACAGCACTTACATCATTTTATTGTAGAATCTTCAGAAGAACAAGATAATGTTTATAGTCTTAAACTATTATTGGAAACCTAGCATATTAAACATATCCTTTGGCCCAACAATCTAAAAACAGATTTGTAATATCACTAAAACTATAGTCAATCTATTTTTTTCAAACAGTAATATCACATCATATAAAGCATCCTGCAACTCATAAAACATGATCCATATGTCTAAAAATAGAGACTTAGCAAAAATAGCCTATAGACCTTCTCAATTGAAAACGACTTATTTCCACTAAGCTCATCATCTTGTTGCAATCTCAACACTTGATAGCTTGTAATAATGGAATCTTAATACAAACATTTCTTAATTCATCTAGGAAAGCATAGTTAGGCATCATAATTAGTTTCTCTACACCCCTATCAATTTGTAATCTTTTTGGAAAAGGAGGTGTAGAAGTAGATGTTGATGGCTGCTCTAATATAGGATTTGAAATTATTGGTTCTTTCTGTTTTGATTTTTCAATATTTTGGTCTTGAAAATATGTGCTTCCCTCAAGACTTTTATTTACCCGTAGAGAATCTTCCTCAGAGTTGTTTTTCTCTTGTATATTTACAGAAGATTTCTTCTTTTCAAGTATTCTTCCGAACCTAAGTTGATCATCATTAACGTCTAAAGGAGTAATGAAATAGGTTGGGAATTTTTGACCTTCTATCATATATGTATTCTGAGGGTTTTTATTGTTGGGGTTTGGTATTGGCTGGGCAGGCAAATGATTTGCATTTTGAGGAAATGGTAATGGAAGTGGTGGATTTTGATTTTGGTTTTGATGTTGTGGATTCTGTTTAAGGATTTTGTTGAGGGTGAAAGTTTGAATATGTTGGATATGAGGGATAAGGTGGATATTGATAATATTGGGAGAACCTTCCATAAGGATTTTGTGTTTCATGTGTCCAAGGTTGAGATTGATTTTGAAATTAGGGCCAAGGTTGCTGCCAAGAGTTCCAATTTGGTGGGGGTTGATTATACATTTGATTATTAAACCCATGTGTCTGAGGTCCCTTCCAAGGTCTTCTAGAGACAAAGTTAAGAGATTCTGTGGAATTTGTGGGTGTTTCTTCTTGAAAGACAGCCTTAAGACCAGGGAGTGAAGGACAACTCTTGGTCTCATGTTTTTCTGAACAAATTGCACAAGTCTCTATTACTTTTGCATCTAAAGGACACTCTCTCAAGGCATGCTTCTTCCTACATTTGGGACAAAATATTGCTAAGGCATCAGTTTCGTATTTTTGCTTGTTTTGTAACTTAAGGGTGTCTATTTGTTCACTAAGACTCCCTAAAATGTCAGATTTGAATTCATCAAGCATATTACCTATTTCTGCCCTACTTACTGTTCCAGCTGTAGATTTATTTGCCCTTGCAAGAGCAAGGTCTCTTGGTCCTTTTAGAATTTTAGATTTTCCTCTTGAAATATTGATACATAACTCAACTATATCAGGTAATGGAAGCTGAGATATGTCCCATTTTCCCATCATATTGAGGATATCTATCCATTCATCCCTAATTGTTTTCAACAAGAGAGATTTCAAAGTTTCTTGATCTAGGTTTTCCATTTTTTCCCTTTTGATGTTATAATTGAATCTTTCCAACAAATCTTCCAGATTTTCATCCTCTTTTTGCATCATCTTGAACATTTCTTCCTTATGATTGACTGGTATACAGTAATCCAAGTATCTATCTAGAAATGCTTTCCTCATTTCATCCCATGTCCTAATAGACCTAGTGATTAAACTCATAAACCATTTTAGTGCTGCTCCTTTCAATGTTGAAGGGAACAGTTTAAGTTTATGAGCATCTTGTAGATAATCATAGGTTCTACATAGAACTTCAAATTCAAATAAGAAGGTTTCAGGATCCTCACTTTTTAGTCCATGAAAGTTTGGAAGAACAAAAGGTGAGATATTTTTCATAGTTGCATTAGTCTCTTCATCTACTATAGGGAATCCAAAAGGACTTCCAATTCCCCTTCTACCTCTTCCTCCTTCTACATTTCCTCTACCTCTTCCTCTATCTCCTCCTCTTCCTCTACCTCCTCCAAATAGTGTATGTTCTCCATTAAAGACTTCTCCTTCCCCTTCTTCTGCCATGATAGACTCTTCTGACCTTATATAGGGTTCAGTTGGAAGAGCTAGTTGTTCTATTGGTTCTTCTATTAAGGGTATATTGAAGAAATAGTCCTCTTCTTCCTCTTCACTAGGGATTTGTAATTATTCTGCTGGAATATATTCCCCTATGGAAGTGAAAAAGGTTATCCGTTCTGTAGGAGTCCTTGGATCTTCTTCCTCTAGAATTGCTTCAGTGGATGAAGTGGGGGATCTTCCTGATGGGATATCTGATCTTGAGACTTCTGGAAGCCTATGACCAGTATAGTATGGAATGTGAGTTTGAGTTGGAGGTGTGCTACTTCTTGGTCTTGATGGAGTGAGTGGAGTTGTGGGAATTAAACTTCTGCCTCTTACAAATCTACCCCTAGAATCTCTTTCTCTACGCATATCATTGTTTTTTTTGGGAAATAGGAAATAAGGCTACCTAATTATACCTCCCCGGCAATGGCTCCAAAATGTTTAGTCAATTCAGTCTCCTAAATTGATAGCATAAATTATCGACTAGGGCTTGTAAACTGATGAGGTATACTTGCACTATATGTGCATAAATATCCTTATTCTTATTTCATTGTTTTCAGTATTTTGTTGATGTTTTTGAGTTTTGTTATGTTTGAGTTTTAGTATGCTACTCTATGTTCAGAAGATGACATCAAATCTATGTCAAAAAGAAAAGAAAAGGGAACCTTAGACTCAAAACAGAGTTTAGTTGTAAATTATGTCCCTAATTAGGAAAATGATGAAAAACAGAGTATTCTAATCCATGGATGTTCTAGCTTGCAAATGAACATGAAATGTAACTCAAGACATTATATTTCAACCTGATCCTTTTAGTTAGAGGTTTGTTGGAATAATTTGTGAAAGAGATTGAACTCCAATGTGATGAGGATCTTCCTTAAAAACAGACAACAACTTAGAATATTATAGTGCAATCTTATTCATATGATAGAGATATTTTGGAATAGCTTGAGAAGAAAATTGCTATAATATGCTAAGGATATCCTATGAATATTTAAAACTACTTATGACATTACAACTAGATCTCGTTCATTAGCTAGAGATTTATTGGAAGAGTTTATTGAAGGAGATTAGATATAATGTAATAAGGATCTTCTAAACAACAAGTAACCCACAATATTACAATTAAGTCTTTTCTGTGATTTAGAGATTTATTGGAACAATTTTGAGAAAAAGACTGTTTGTAACAATATGAGGATATTCTATCTAATTGTAGAACAGGAAATGTTAATTAACTCAACATAGTACAACCAAATCTCATTCATATAATAGTGATATGTTGGAAAAGTTTAAGAAAAATAATGGTTGTAGGATAATGAGGATCTTTTAGTCTAAATGACAAAAACTAAAGTGATGGTAACTCGGGATGTCACAATTAAATCCTTTCATTGAATAGAGATATGTTGGAAAAACTTTGAGAAAAGACTAACTATGACATCATGAGGATCTGTTAGTTAAACAAACAATGTAAGACATGATACTAAATTATATGAACTCAGAAAACTATCTAAGTAAGAAATATAACAAAACAGAATTGAAAGCTACTTATCTAGAAAGCATGTGGAAACCTCCTTGGATAGCAGGGGCCCTCTGCTATCAATTTGGCATAAAAATATTTAACTCCTCAATTTTGTCTTCAATACAGCATCAGAGTTATGCTTCTTCTTACTATCAAAAATACTTCGAAACAGAGTATCACAATATTAGTAAAATAAGAGCTAACCGTCTTTCTCGGTCTCACCGAGCTAAATTTATAGGCAATTACATAACTGATATTGAATGAAAGTAGGCACAGGTGTATTCTAAATTAAAAATCAAACTAAAACTCCTTTTTAGGACCCGTGATTTTCTGAAAGCAAATCAAGAGTCCTTATCCTTATAGAAATCGGTTTCTCGGACTTTTGGTTTGACCACGTGCATAAGCATCTCTAGTTATTGACTCAGCCTTCGTGGATGACAAGGAATGATGTAGGAAAGATTTAGAATCTAACCATATACGCCTTTTCTTCAAATGAAACATGTAACATGTTCAAACACCAAAATGGCTATGGAACGTGTGGCTGGCTACAGAATGACTGCATTTTGTAGCTAAAACTGCTCAGAAATCATTAAGACAACAAAATCACAAAAGTACAAGAAGTTAGTCATTGCATGTATTCCTTAAGTGATTTTAATCATTCTTATTGATCTTTAGGTCTATAAAATGACAAAAGGAATGACGAGATGAAGTGGAATTTTGCAAAGGAGAAGACACTTTTAGGGCTCAACAGGGACATGTAAAGAATTCAGGGCGGTAGGGTGGTGCTAGGGTGAGTTGTGGCTCGCTTGGGTGTTGGGACATCCTTTTAGCTCGCTGCTAATAAAACCAAAGAGTTGGGTCGTCCTTCAAGTGGGAGATAGAGAATAATTATTTTGCAAAGTTCAAGGAAGTCGTAGCTTTCTTTTCAACTGGGGCTGAAGATTAAAGAAATTATTAGAAAAGCGTTTGGTGGTTTTTGACCCGAAGGGGGTTTTCCACCTGAAAATATTATGCCTAATGTCTCTATTTTTGCATTGTTTTTTATTTCTCTTATTGAACAATAATAATAATAACTGAAGATTAACTAATGCTCTGAAAATATTAATAAAGTGGTAATTTCTAAGAAATACATATTCACCCCCCCCCCCCTTTCTCTTAGTATTTCCAACAATTGGTATCAGAGCTTGGTTCCTTCAGTAGCAGTTTAACAACTGGAAGGAGATCATGGAGTACACCAAGAATAAAGTTCCTCTATTTAATGGAGATAACTATGCACTATGGAGCGGAAGGATGCAGGTTCATTTACTTACACAAGGATATGAGGTTTGGGAAATAGTTGAAAATGGATATAAAACAACAACAAATGAAAAAGGTAAGAAAATTATTGTAAATGATGCTAAAGCAAAGGATCATATTGTAAGTGGACTCACTCAATCTGTCCATGTTAACGTATTGGGTTGTAAAACAAAAAAATAGCTATGGGACAAACTTCAAAATATATATGCAGGATACTCGAAAGTCAAGAAAGCAAAACTTCAAATTTACAAACCTCAATTTGAACAATCAAGGATGAAATAATACGAGAACATTTAAGCTTACTTTCAACGTGTAGATTAAATAACAAATGCCTTGGAAGGATTATGAGAACCAGTTGACAAAAAGGTCATTATTCGGAAAGTCCTCAAAACTCTTCCATCAATATTTAATCCTAAGGTTTCGGTATTAGAAGATAGATCAGATCTAAGAAACTTGAGTATGGATGAACTACATGGGATACGTACAACTTATGAAATGAGGATTGAAGAAGAATATGGTTCATCTAATATAGAAACAACATTCACAATATCGAAGAAAACTAGGAAGGGCAAACATGTATCCAAACCTAGATCTAGTTGTTGCAAAGAGGAAGAAGAAGAAGTATAACTTTCAAATGAAAAAATTGCGTACATTACAAGGAAGATGAAAAGAGGAACATGTAAGTATGAAGGAAAACTTCCATTAGTATTTTTTAACCGTGGTGAGATATGTTATTTTGATGCTAAGTGCCCTCATAAGAATAAAGCATTTACAAAACGAAATATGGGTCAAAGAAATTTCAAAAACCAAGGTGAGAATAAAGGGTTTAAGATAATTTTTATCTCCAAGGAATATAGTTCCTAATATGAAGAAGAAAGTGACAGTGATGAAGAAAACAAATAAAGAGTGTTATTTATGGCTAAGCATAACAAGATGGAAGCATCTGACAAAGAAGAAGATCAAGAAGAAAAAATGACTGAAATTGAATTTCAAAACGAAGTTGTCAAAATTATAAAAGAACTCAAAGCAAAAAGGAAAAATGTTAATTTTATAAAACCGAATTGAAGGAGGTGAAGAATCTCAAAAAAATGAATGAAGAAGAAACCATCAACCTCGTAGTAAAGTTAGAAGAAGCGAAAATAATTGAAGAATCACTTAGGAATGAGTTGAAAGAAAGCAACGAGGCAAGAGAAGAACTAGAAGCCCAAATAATATATCTTAGAAAGGAAGTAAAAAGGGGGAATGTTCTGCAAAATTTTGCTACCAGTTCTGAAACTTTGGATGATCTCATTAGCTACCAAAGGTCATACATTGACAAGACTGGTCTAGGCTACAAAGAATACCTTAAAAATGGTTCAAACTAGTTTATGACCGAAAGGGAAAATGCACAAAAAACCTATGCTGAAAATGTTAAAGGATCTACCAAGCAAGGACGTTTCCCAGCTGAATCAAAGATTCAAGATATACAAGAAGGCTCTTGGAAAACAATTCCATGAAGAAGGTTTCCTCCCATGTATCAACCCACCTTTTATGGCTTTTTTTGTTCAGGTATAAATTTTTGGCATAAAGCTATAGATTGTCGTACTTATGAAAGCAACTTTGGAAGATTGTTTAGGAATATATATTCCAAAAATCCGCAAGAAAACTTTACGCAAAGTTACAATAGATTTTATTATTTAAGAAATGAAGTAGAATGTTATAAATGCAGAAATTTTGGACATTTGGAAAAGGATTGTAGGTTTATGCTCCATCAAGGGAATCACATCAGAATTAAAATGAACAAGTCTAGAAGAAGAGAACTGAAAGGTGTGCTCTTCCCTTAAAGGCTCAATGTAAAAAGAATGTTTGGTATGTCGATAACAATTGTTTTGCACATATGGTTGGAGATAGGAATACATTTTTATCATTAAAGGAATTAAAAGATGGAACAATATCCTTTGGAAATGATAGATCTTCAAATTTCATAGGAACAAATACTGTCAAGCTTGGAAGTAAGGATGCTATAGAAAAAATATGTGATTCTTGTTGAAAATATGAATCACATTTTGCTAAGTGTAGGTCAAATATGTGATCAAGGACACACAATGTTATTCGACTCAGAGAAATGTGAAATAAGAAAAGAAAAATTTGGTCAACTTGTGGCTATTGCAAGTAGAGTTCCAAATGAAACATACACCTTGGATGAGGTCGTTAAAGGATGTTTATTGGCAAAATAAGATGATAGTTGGCGATGGCATAGAAGAATGGGACATATAAAATTTTACAACCTTATTAGAATTTACAAAAAAAGAAGTTTTGAGAGAGATTCCATTGATTTCAAAACCAACCAACGTTGTATGTGAACACCGTCGACATGCCAATAGACAAAAGTCGAATTCAAGACAAAGAACACTTCACATCACAACCATTGCAATTAATACATGTTGATCTATTTTGACTAATGAGGATGAAATGATTTGAATGGTGAATTATATTTTATGCTAATAATGGATTATTATACGAGGATGATCGTTGTTAGTTTCTTGAAGAAAAAGTCTACGACATTCGAATGTTTCAAGATCTACAAAGAAATGGTTGAGAATGAAACTGATTTAAAAATTTAATTTTTGAGATCTGATAACGACGACGAATTTACCTCCAAAGTATTTCAAGATTTTAGTGAAGAAAATGGAATAAAAAGGCAATTCTCAATAGCCAGAACACCGCAGCAAAATGGAGTTGTTGAAAGGGAGAATAAAACTATACAAGAAACGGCGAGAAAAATGCTAAATGATTCAAAATTAGATGAAAATTTACGGGTTCAGGCAATTAATACAACTACATTTATTTTGAACATAAGTTTTCTTAGAAACAATTGTGATATGACTTCATACAAACTTTGGAAAGGAAGACCAACAAATGTCAAATATTTTAGGGTATTTGGAAGAAAATGCTACATTAAAAGAGGAGATAAAAACACATGGAATTTTGATTCTCGAGTAGATGAAGGTATTTTTGTTGCTTATTCACTCAAAATAAAATCTTATAAATGTTAAAAATCTGAGAATTAGATGAATAGTTGAAAGAATCAATGTAACATTTAATGAATATTATGGCTCAAAGGTTAATGAGGAAAGGTCCTCTTCAAGAAAATCAAAGATACATGAGTTAGAAGCACAAAAGGAAAAAGAAGAAGTCCCAGAGAAAACACAATTGAATAAGGAATAAATACCAACCAGGAAGAGATAAGAGATGAACAACAGGTGGAACCAGAAGCACCCCTAAAGGCCACCAAAGAATGGCATCAAAATAATCACCCATCAAATCAAATCATTGAGGATCTCAATGAAGGAATAGGAACTAGAAGAAATTGACAACTTCGCGCACCACAACAATCCCACCTTGCTCTCTTAGCTACATTTGAGCCAAAAAAATTTGAAGAATCTAGTCAAGATGAACTTTAGGTAGCTGCTATGAGCGAAGAATTTGATCAAATTGAGAAGAATGATAGTTGGAAATTGGTCCCATGACCAAAAGATAAAAATGATATTGGGACAAAATGAGCTTTCAGGAACAAGTTAAATGAGGATGGACAAGTTACCAGGAACAAGGAAAGGTTGGTTTGCAAAGGATATGCACAGGTTTAAGGAATTTATTTTGAAGAAACATTTTCTCCCATTTCTAGAATGGAAGCTGTTTGGATGTTCTTGGCTTCTACGTGTTCGATAAAGATCAAATTTTACAAATGGACGTGAAATCAACATTTCTAAATGGAGAACTAGAAGAAGTATATATAGAACAACTCGAGGGATTTTTTATCACTAACAACAAAGATTATGTTTGTAGGTTAAAGAAGGCGTTATATGGTCTCAAACGAGCACCTAGAGCATGGTATGCCCATCTTGACAGGTACTTGCAACAATAAGGATTCAAGAAGGGAAGTGCGGATAACAATCTTTATGTAAGGATTGAACATGATAGTTTGACGATTATTGAAGTGTATGTGGATTATATAATCTTTGGGAATGATGATGAAAAGTTAAGTAAAAATTATGCTGCAAATATGCATAGTGAGTTCGAAATGTCACAACTTGGTAAGTTGACATACTTTTTGGGACTTCAGATATCTCAACATGACAAAGGAATATATATCTGTCAAACCAAATATATCAAAGAAATGTTGAAAAAATTTCAAATGGAATATTGCAAGCCAGTTCTCACCCCAATGGTGACAGGCTGCAAGTTGAGCATATATGACTCATCCAAATATGTGGATCAGAGGATGTATAGATCTACGATTGGTAGTCTTCTATATTTAACAAATTCTTGGCTAGATGTAATGCAAGCAGTCGGGCAAGTTGCAAGATTCCAAGCAACACCAAAGTAATCCCATGTCATTGTGGTAAAAAATATTTTTTGATATCTTAAGGGAATGACAAAATATGGACTATTGTATCTTAAAGGAAATGATCTAACAATCGAAGTTTATACTAATGCAAATTGGGTAGGAAGTGTTGATGAATGTAAAAGAACTAGTGGAGCAGCTTTATATCTAGGCACCGTCTAGTTTCGTTGTTGAGCAAGAAGTAGTCTTCAATATCATTATCCACAGCGGAAGCAGAATACATAACAATAACAACTTGTTGTACCCAAGTCATGTGGATGAAACAAACCTTGCATGATCTTTAAGTGAAGTTTGATGAGCCCATTCTAATCGTCTGCAATAACACCACCACCATTAGTATCTCCAAGAATATTGTGATGCTTTAAAAAATGAATCACATTCTGATCAAGTACCATTTTATTAGAGAACAAGTTGCCGAGAAAAATATCAAGGTTTAATACATTGGGATGAAAGAACAAATCGCTGACAGCTTTACCAAACCTTTACCACATGAGGCATTTGAGTACCTTCGCCAAAATATTAGGACTCTTCCGAGTTCCAATTAGAATATTATTTTATCTAGCCAAGTATAAGGGGGGAGTTAAGGCAGGTTTCATGTCTGCAGGAGAGGCAGGTTTTCAGGGGATGTCACCCTTTAACATTGATGTCAAAGAGGGAGAGAAAACATTCAGAAGGTTGGTAGCATGATTTTAAGGGGATTTTTGATTGCATGTGGAGTACTTATGTTGCCATCAATAATTTGTTCATCATATGATTTCTCTGAAGTCATGAAATTTAAAATATCTTGATCATGATAGAATACTCTCCAATTTGTGACATTATCTGAGACAGATGGGCGAAAAATCAATTCTACAGAAAATCTATCAGGACTACAATCTTCAGCAGGAAGGAGTTTGGATGCAACATTAGCTAACAAGTCAGCTGATGTATTTTGATTCCTAGGAATAGGAGAAATATTGAATTCTAAAAAATGAGTGGTAAGATCTTGCACTAGGGTTTGATAGTGTTTAAGATGTCCTGAAAGGCAATGGATAGTATTCCTAACTTGTTTTATGACAAATTCGGAATCACCAAAGACTTTCAAGTATTTAACATCTAACCCTATAGCTTTATAAAGTCCTTGAATCAAGGCTTCATATTCTGCAGTATTGTTAGTACACTCAAATTCTAACCTACATGATAGCATGGTTTTTTCTCCATCTGGATCAATTAAGATGCACCCTGCTCCAGCTCCATCACTAGACTTTGATCCATCAAAATATAACGACCAAAATAAAGATTTATCTATTGGCTTATCTACAATTACATCAAAAATATTTACAATTCTGGAAGAATCAGATTGTGAAAAATTTTCTATTTGAGAAACAAAAGTATTTACAGAAAAAGGTGATTGAGGTGCTTTGAAGTTTCCAAGAAATGACTCAGAAGAATAACCTCCAAGAATATTGTTGTTGAATGCCACAGGCTCATTAGGTTGTTCAAATTCAGTGACAATGTGCGTCATATGTTTTTCTCGTTCAACTTTGATTTGATTTGGTTTCCCTTTGTAGGGAAGCCACATATGTGAATAATCGGTTGAGATATAACCATTAAGTTTCATAGACCAGTCCCTGCTTAATATTAATCCATAGAATTCAGGAATATCTGCAATCAAAATATGAATTCTTTGGACAATCCTAGGATCGGAAGCTAATCTGATAGTAACTGAATTGATTTCTCCTACAACTTGAACTTTAGAGCGATCCAATTGAACAATATGAACTGCTGATTTCTATGGTTTGATATTCAATTTGGCACAAACAGAAGTAGGCATTATATTAGAGGAAGCTCCAGAATCAATTAAACAATTATGCAAATTTTTATTGTACATTTCATAAGTCAAAAGAAAAGGAGGAGTCTGAGAATTTGATTTTTCTCCAATGAGCACTGTATCAGTAGCATCTACCTTATCTGGTGGCTTACTAGCTCCTTTAGCTGCTTTTGCAACTACACCACTTGGTAAAGGAGCAATTGGTGTAGCGTTTAATTCTTTTAATAGCAACTTCTGCTAGTGTTTTAGTTTCTTGAGTTCATGTAAGGAAATGTTGGCTTTAATCTTTTTCATGTCTTCAACAATGTTATACTCCATAGGATCTGACACCACTAAAGTCTTTGTTGTCAATGAAGGAGGATTAGAAGAAGATGGCTGATTCTGAGTAGGTAACGGAGAAGTTTTCTTTGCAGGGGATTTGTCTTTGGTACTTGGAGTTGTAATTTTATTTTTAGGAATTGTTTGTACAGGCTCCGATGTAGATTTACTCCTAGTACTTACAGGCATAGCTTCTTGTTCTACCTCACTATCAGAATTAGGGAGAATAAAATCCCACATTCCATTCAATTCAGCTATTTCTTCATTCTCATCTTCCTCTTCTGATACTAAAGATGTATCTTCTTCTTCTTCCTCTTCTTCTGATTCTGCATTAGAGATTGAATTAGGAGGTTTAGATTCAACTTGGTTTCTTTTGAAATTTCGGAATGGTTTTTTGGTAGAAGTTTCAGCTACTTGTTTTTTAATTTCAACCATTTCATTTGACATGGTTTTAAGAACTTTCTGTAAACCTTCCATGTCGTATGGGTCTTTGGCCTTTTTCTTTGAATCATCTTTGAAGTTGAATTTCTTTGATTTCCTTTCCTCAATAGCATTTTTCTTTTCTAGAGAAATAATTCGTTTCTCTACTACAATAGCCTCTTTCATATTCTCGGCTAATGTAGGTTTTGCAGCTCTATCTACAAAAATTGCTATGTTTGAGGGTAAGGCAGTTATGTACCATTCACTTCTGACTTGTTCACTAGGCCTTGAATCTGTGTGAATTTTGTTCAAAAGTTTGTTGAATCTAGCGTTGAAATCTTTAATGGGTTCCTTGGGTTCTGCTTTCAAATTTGAGAGATCGTTGATTAAAGTAGCTATTGATCTGTCATCTCCAAATTTGGTTAAAAAATGATCTGCAAAAATGGCCCAACTTGTTATGGATCCTGAAGGTAATGAAAAGTACCAGGATCCTGCTGCCCCTTGAAGAGTATAAGGGAATAGTCTGACTACCACATCTTCATGTACGACTCCATTCAAATTTATAGCCAGCATAAAGTTATTGATGTGTTCTTCAACTTGAATGTTAAGATCTGGACTAAACTTTGGAAGCCATTTTCCAGGATTGTCAGGTAAATCATGTAAAGGTGCAGGCATGTTGACAGCCCCTGGAGTAGCCCATGGTCTAGCCATTATTGGAACAACTATTGGAGGAGTAGTAGAGGCTGGTGGTGTCTGAATAGAGGTTGTTGGAATAGATGATGTTGAGATTGATGATGTTTGAGCAGATGATGATTGAGCAGATGATGTGGAAACAACTGTATTTTGTTGAGTTGGGATTTCGGAAACAGGTAATTGAATATGAGATGAAGAACTTATATCACTTACTGATTCCGATTGAGTTTTTCTTGTTTTGACTCTACTAGGTAAAGGGAATTCTTTCGGAGAAATGCCAAGTTTTTCACTTTGAAGCCTAGTAAGAGGTTTTGAAGAAACAAATTTTGAAGTTACACTACCTTCAGATATTTCAGACTCATCTAGAGATAATGAGAATCCTTTCAATTTATGAATTAAATCTTGAACTTCAGGAGACTCGGGATTTTGATTGTCTGGATGTTTTGAGATTTTGGTAGTGGGTGTATGAATATTCTTCTCAATTCTTTCTATAGGATTTTGTATTTCAGAAGAAATTGAAGAAGTTGATGAGGGTGTTTTGCTCTCAGAATGGCTTGTAGGTAAAGATTTACTTGTCATTCATAGCTCATGCCCTCCTTCTAGCGCCAAAAATGTTGAAGCCTAGAAAATCTCTGCTTCAAACATTGGGGAAAACCACCCGATCGGGACCTTAAGACAGCTCCTTTTCCATTTGGTATGGTGGCTCCAACTGGATTGAAAGGACCAGTTTCCTTATAACTAATCGGTTGGTGATGGATTGATTTGGATGAGTGAAAATGGGACTAAATTGACTGAAATAAAATTATCTAATTTAAACTAAATACTGATAAAGAAATTCTAACACTAACTCGGGCAATCATATGTGAATACAACTTTAGATTATTTCTTTTAAACAATAACCATAAAAATGTATTATTATTTAAATCGAAATGTGCAGAAACAAATAAAGATAACTCTGTTTAAGAAATTAAACAGAGTTATATTAGCATATTGCATTCATCATTGTATATCATCTATATATACTTATGAAAGATAACATTTCAATTATACTCAGAAATTATATATAAAGAAACGTTGTGAAAACCAAATATATATAAATGATAGCAAATTTCAAAGCGAATATCATAAGACAAGAAATCAATAGTGAACAGATAGAAATGTCTTATTCATATTTAAGGCTTTCAAATGAAATCTGATACTCTAATCTAGTAATTCTGATGCAAAATTAAATCCAAGGTACAGAAATGCAACACTTTAAAGATAATTCCGCATAAAATCACCAGATGTGATCCTTTATAAAATATAAAAGTCAGTGGAGTACATAAATGTAATCTCCAAGTCAAAAATATAATAATCCAGGACCCTTCTCTAAATTCATGAGAAGGGTTTAAATACTACTTAGCTAAATCTAAAAATAGTCTATTACAAAAATTAAGGATTCGGTTTAATGACCGTCCTTTTCCTAGGCAAAAATACAGTAAAATTAAAACTAAATCTAAAAATAAAGACTAAACTAACTACTTATGAACTTGATCTTTAAAGTTGCAGGCATCTAGCATTGTTTTGAGAAGATGTGGTTGACCGAATTCAGAATTCAATTGCCTGAAAAGACAGAATCGGCAAGTGTAGGCGCAATCTTCTCAGTAGAATTGATGATACAATTAAGCGCACTGTGCTGACTGTGTGGCTTCATTATGTATGTCCAGTAAGAGTCCCAATTTAATCTTGTCAGCCCTTGGATTGATTTTGCTCTTTCTTCTGCCTTTTGCCTCCATTCTGTTTGCAGTTGATGTGCCTGTGGGAGATATCCCGGAATAGTTTCTGAAATAAAATTAGCTTTGTGCAAATTATCATTTACACAATCAGTAAGACTGTTTGCTGTTGTAGCCGCCTCCTCTGCTGCCTTCTCTGCCCTTTTGATTTGTGCATCCCAGTTATTGAAAAGTATTTCTTTATGGTTTTCATTAATAATTGGTGCACCAGCTTTTCTTCCTTCTTCTGTTTTTTGCCATACCAAATAATCATTGATCTTTTCATTAATTAAATCATAATCATTTCATAAATCTACGACATGATTTTTTATTTTATCACTCTCTTGGCAAAAAGAATTCCATTGCAAGATTTTTTGGCATAACACTTCTTCTTGTTGCAGTAGTTGATTGTTTAAAGAGATAGTTTCTGAAATAAACTCAGGAAGCTTAGGATCATCTTTGTGCTGATCTTGGATAATCTGTATTTTTTTTTCTTTATCAGCCAAACTTTTTTGATGTCCAATTTTCATTTCTTGAAGTTGTTGCTCTAACTCTTCAAGTTTCAACTGTGCTTCATTATTGGCCTGTTCCTGTTGCAATTGCTGTTGTAGAACTTTTATCTGTTTTTCTTATTCATTTAATAAGAGTTGTATCTCAAATGCTTTATCAATAGTTGCAGAAGCATAAGCCCCTGTCATTTGAGATAACTTAGCAAGATTCTCACTAGGCTCTGTGGTAGGATCCTTCCACAAGACATCTAGTTGTTCTGCTTCAGTAGCAATTGCACCTTCTAACTTTCTCTTTTTTCTCTGTTTCTTTACTACTGCTTTGTATTTTGGGCTATAGAATACATTTAGAGGAGGAATGTCCTTTACATTAAGTACAATTTCAGAGGAGGGTGTGATAGGTATGTGCTCAGTTACTGTGACAGTGCTACTTATTCCTGTGCTCAAAACTTTGGTTGTTTGTACAGGGGTTTGTACATTCTGTCCTTCTACATTAATCAATTGATTAAAGCTTTCCCATTCTTTGTCTAATTCAAAGGTGACTGACTGTTGCTGTACATTGGTAGGAGGAGGATTTGTCTGTTGAGAAGTCAAAATTTGCTGTTGAGGAAGTTCTTTCGATTGAGCAGAATCTTTCACTGATTCTTCAATTTTATCTTCCTTTTCATTAGACTTATTGGAACGTTCAGAAGTCTCTCTTTCAGATTTTGACTTAGATTTATCTGTACTTGAACTGTCGTTAAGACTAACACTAGGAGTTTGTTCCCTTGCGGGTTCCAAGCGTAGATTTTTCAAAGGAATAGTAGATAGTCTTCTCTCTCTGTAAAGTTTAAATTCCTGGAATTCCTCTAGAGATAACTGCATTTGAGCTGAATTCAAAACTTCTTTAAATGAACCTTTTGTTTGGAACATATCATAAAAAAGATCCTGTTCCCTAGAAAATTCTCTTACTCTGATTGCATTGGTAAAATTGTTAACAATATTATTTGGGTCAAATAACCTTCTCGAAAATTTGAACAGTTGTAAGCATGTAATGTTGCTTACCTCTTTGAATGCGTGACCAACATCAAACAGTGAAAATGTTCCACAGTTTACGGGAAATTGTGGCCAAATGCCTTTCTTCTTCTCTTTTAATTCCTTTGTTAAACCTCATTGGCCACAGGTCTGATAAGCAATCTTCCGAGCTACAATTCTATCCGGAACATATAGGGGTAAAACATGGGGGGAAGCAGAACTTCCAAAAACCCTAACATAAGTGAACAACTCTTCTCCAAACCATCTCGCGACGGGGAGAATGTCGACCTCTGTTTCTGGGGATAACCTTGGGCATCCTTATTATGCAATGTTCTGTACAATGGCAGCATTATACCATGGCAAATTTGGTAAAAATGGGGGACAAACTTAGACTCCCACAGTTCCTTATGATACACATGAATAGGCAAAGGATCGTGGATTGTCCATTGCCAACCCATCACAGGGAATTTAGAGACAAAACAGATAGCGTCCATGACATAAGCAGATAAATAAAAAGGTGGATAAATCCGCTGAGAAACACTTCGTTTGGACCGGTAGTGAAAAATAGCAGTGGTCAAATGATCAGATAAGATTTTGGCCCAGTCTACAATTATAGAATTAACGGCAGCATTCAACAAAGGGAGCCATTCAGGCAAGATCATATTTATGTCAGGCTTTCCAAAAATCCTGCATAACATGGCAGCAACAAAACAATAAGGAGAGGTAAGTGAACCAGTACTGTACATACCGTGTTTGTTTTTCTTCAACGGTTCATCTCTTTTGGTCCACTCCTGTGTGCATTCCGACAAATTTGCATGTTCTTTGGCAAAATCTTCCATGAATTGCTTATTATAAGTCGCCTGAGGTTCCGGCAACTGATACATCAGCCTCAAATCTTCCGTACTTGAGTTGGAGTTCTAAATTGCCTGTCTGAAATATCGGTGCTGTCCAACACCCATTTCACCATGTCTATATATGGAAGAATCCTCGGCCTTGCCGCTATTCTATGCAGAAATGAACAAGCCAGTTCTTTAAGGGTTGTCTCAGATGTATTACTGGAACCTGCTGTAGCTGCAACTTTTATCACCACGGGATTTTCTTCTTCGAGCAAATTATACATTCCTTCCCAGGTGGTTATACCGGCATCCTTATTGCAAGCAGTGTCTGTATACAGTGAAGCCATTTCTCTGTTTTCAGAATTTGAACTCTTCTCTTTCTTACCCATAATGTTCTGTGAACGCTTTGTATAGACGTTTGCTCCTTCGTGCCTGCGTTTTACGAGTTAAATGAGAGTAATGGTATAAGAAAGGTGATGAGATAGTTTTAAATGCAAAGGCAGATGAAATATATTATTTTAACGTGAAACGACTTTCGATCAAAACAAAATCTCATTTACCATTAATTGGCAATCCATTCATTTAATTCAATCATTAAATCGCAAAACGGATATTGATTTATGGGAAGATTTTCTTTGAACAACGCGCTTTTATGAATCTGCGACATTGCGATCTGCGATTTTCTGCGCAATATCGCAATATCGCAAAACGTAACCATCGCAATTTTGCAAATAGCGCAAAAGCGCACATCGCAAATATCGCAAAAGCGCAAAATTGTAAATAGCGCAAAAAATATTCGTTTAACATTTCTTTTTTCTGCGCTATGCGATCTGCGACCAATATTTTATTGTATAGGCTTTTTGGGATCGCGTTATCGCAAAATCGCAAAATCGCAATTTCAGTTTTACAAAAGATATCTACCATTTTGCGATGGATGCGCTATTTCGTTTAAAGAAAACTTTTATTGTAATCTATCATAAACTTAAGTGTTTCTTAAGGTTTCTTCTAAGGGATTTCCCTAAGTTATGATAAAAAGTTTTATTTGAAAAGGAAAACAAATCCTAATTGATTTTTTTGGATTTTTAACTAAAGGTCCCCATTTATTTAGTATTATTACTAATATTAAATAAAAAGGGGGGTTGTTGCTGGTCACAACAATTGGCGATTCACTAAAAGAAACTGTTATCTCTGAAAAAATAAAATGAACACTATATTTCTAGTAAATAAAGATTTTTAAAGATAATGAAAACTATCTTAGGATATTTTAAATAAAATCTAACTATGAAAAAGAAATAAAAATCATTCACAATTTCTTTCTAATTCCTTAAGAACAAAAACATTTTTGGGTTATCTCAAGCTTTGATTGGTGTTAATAATGAAGTAAGTGGATTTCTCTAAGTTTTGGTTTTATAATATACTCTATTGTCATAGGTATTGCCTCTGCTGCGTGCAGAGGTTCATAGTCTCGACAGGGTTACCTTTAAACCATTAACCATTCATTGTCCCATCCAACTAAAATTATGACTTTTTAAAAGATAAATTCATAAGACCTATTATCTCATGTTTTTGTCTTTTATTTTATTTTTATTTTAAGAGCCATTGTTCTGGTTTGGCAGCCAATTAATAACAATGCCATTCACTAGTTATAATTAAACTGAACAAGCTGGCTCGTGATGAGACCCCTTGTCTTATATTTATAAGCCATTAACCTGTTTTGGTATGCAGTATTGGTAATGTCAGTTTCATTACTTCTTATGAACATGGTAAGTCGGCTCATAATGAGACCTCTTATCTCTTAAATTTTCATAAAATTTCTTAGAATTACATTCTAAAAAATCACAACTTAAATGGATGGGGTGAAATAGTTTTATCCTTAAGAATCAATGGATGACAATTTTCAGAGTTTTTTTAGTACCAAGACTTTGAAAAATCTTTACCTTTATAGATAACCTTTCTCTGCTCAATAAACTTATAATGATTTACATTCTCCTCGAGTTTTCAAAAGATCATTCAAATGATCGGAATAATCTTTCAAAGTTTAACATCTTATTTTAAACTATCCAAAAACTGTGATCATCTCTTTAAAAACTCTTATTTACACAAAATAAATATTTATAATATTTTTCCTAAGAAATTTTTCTAAATAGTAAACAGTCAATTATAGACTTATTAACAACCTTTATTTGCAAAAACAATTAAAAACTCTACAGAAAGGAATATGTACAGTTTAAGAAGGGGTTACCTCCTTATGAAAAGAATTTCTTCAAGATAAGCCCATTTACAGGAAGAGATTCTCTCTTACATGTTAGATCTTGGAGTATGAATGTATTTGAGCCTATCTTTTCAACGATCTGAGATGGTCCAAGCCACATTTTCTGAAACTTGGTATGTTTACCTTTTTCTTCGTGTGATTTATCCCATTTCAGAACAAGATCACCAATTGACAAAATTTTTGAGCCGGTAGAACTTGCATCAAAAGAAGATTTTACAAGTTGTTGATGTTTTTCATGAATAATTTTTGCTTTATCTCTATCTTCTTCTAGTTTAAGGATTTGATCATACCTAAATTTAATGGATGAAGAAGGATTTTCTTCAATAAATTGCACTAGGGCTAATGATGGAAGAGCTAAATTTGATGGTATCACAGCTTCCTTTCCATAAACTAAAT
>CM076575.1:2078433691-2078531661 GCA_034641835.2 Pinus albicaulis
AAGTATTTAACATCTAACCTTATAGCTTTATAAAGTCCTTGAATCAAGGCTTCATATTCTGCGGTATTGTTCGTACACTCAAATTCTAACCTACATGACAGCATGTTTTTTTCTCCATCTGGATCAATTAAGATGCACCCTGCTCCAGCTCCATCACTAGATTTTGATCCATCAAAATATAATGACCAAAATAAAGATTTATCTATTGGCTTATCTACAATTACATCAGAAATATTTACAATTCTGGAAGAATTAGATTGTGAAAAAATTTCTATTTGAAAAACAAAAGTATTTACAGAAAAAGGTGATTGAGGTGCTTTGAAGTTTCCAAGAAATGAATCAGCAAAATAACCTCCAAGAATATTGTTGTTGAATGCCACAGGCTCATTAGGTTGTTCAAATTCAGTGACAGTGTGCGTCATATGTTTTTCTCGTTCAACTTTGATTTGATTTGGTTTCCCTTTGTAGGGGAGCCACATATGTGAATAATCAGTTGAGATATAACCATTAAGTTTCACAGACCAGTCCCTGCTTAAGATTAATCCATAGAATTCAGGAATATCTGCAATCAAAATATCAATTCTTTGGACAATCCTAGGATCGGAAGCTAATCTGATAGTAACTGAATTGATTTCTCCTACAACTTGAACTTTAGAGCGATCCAATTGAACAATATGAACTGCTGATTTCTGTGGTTCGATATTCAATTTGGCACAAATAGAAGTAGGCATTATATTAGAGGAAGCTCCAGAATCAATTAAACAATTATGCAGATTTTTATTGTACATTTCATAAGTCAAAAGAAAAGGAGGAGTCTGAGAATTTGATTTTTCTCCAATGAGCACTGTATCAGTAGCATCTATCTTATCTGGTGGCTTACCAGCTCCTTTAGCTGCTTTTGCAACTACACCACTTGGTAAAGGAGCAATTGGTGTAGCGTTTAATTCTTTTAATAGCAACTTCTGCTAGTGTTTTAGTTTGCTGAGTTCATGTAAGGAAATGTTGGCTTTAATCTTTTTCATGTCTTCAACAATGTTATACTCCATAGGATCTGACACCACTAAAATCTTTGTTGTCGATGAAGGAGGATTAGAAAAAGATGGCTGATTCTGAGTAGGTAACGGAGAAGTTTTCTTTGCAGGGGATTTGTCTTTGGTACTCGGAGTTGTAATTTTCTTTTTAGGAATTGTTTGTACAGGCTCCGATTTAGATTTACTCCTAGTACTTACAGGCATAGCTTCTTGTTCTACCTCACTATCAGAATTAGGGAGAATAAAATCCCACATTCCATTCAATTTGGCTATTTCTTCATTCTCATCTTCCTCTTCTGATACTAAAGATGTATCTTCTTCTTCTTCCTCTTCTTCTGATTCTGCATTAGAGATTGAATTAGGAGGTTTAGATTCAACTTGGTTTCTTTTGAAATTTCGAAATGGTTTTTTGGTAGAAGTTTCAGCTACTTGTTTTTTAATTTCAACCATTTCATTTGACATGGTTTTAAGGACTTTCTGTAAACCTTCCATGTCGTATGGGTCTTTGGCCTTTTTCTTTGAATCATCTTTGAAGCTGACTTTCTTTGATTTCCTTTCCTCAATAGCATTTTTCTTTTCTAGAGAAATAATTTGTTTCTCTACTGTAATAGCGTCTTTCATATTTTTAGCCAATGTAGGTTTTGCAGCTCTATCTTCAAAAATTGCTATGTTTGAGGGTAAGGCAGTTATGTACCATTCACTTCTGACCTATTCACTAAGCCTTGAATCTGTGTGGATTTTTTTCAAGAGTTTGTTGAATCTAGCGTTGAAATCTTTAATGGGATCCTTGGGTTCTGCCTTCAAATTTGAGAGATCGTTGATTAAAGTAGCTATTGATCTGTCATCTCCAAATTTGGTTAAAAAATGATCTGCAAAAATGGCCCAACTTGTTATGGATCCTGAAGGTAATGAAAAGTACCAGGATCCTGCTGCCCCTTGAAGAGTATAAGGGAATAATCTGACTACAACATCTTCATGTACGACTCCATTCAAATTTACAGCCAGCATAAAGTTATTGATGTGTTCTTCAGCTTGAATATTAAGCTCTGGACTGAACTTTGGAAGCCATTTTCCAGGATTGTTAGATAAATCATGTAAAGGTGCAGGCATATTGACAGCCCCTGGAGTAGCCCATGGTCTAGCCATTATTGGAACAACTATTGGAGGAGTAGTAGAGGCTGGTGGTGTCTGAATAGAGGTTGTTGGAATAGATGATGTTGAGATTGATGATGTTTGAGCAGATGATGTGGAAACAACTTTATTTTGTTGAGTTGGGATTTTGGAAACAGGTAATTGAATATGAGATGAAGAACTTATATCACTTACTGATTCTGATTGAGTTTTTCTTGTTTTGACTCTACTAGGTAAAGGGAATTCTTTCGGAGAAATGCCAAGTTTTTCACTTTGAAGCCTAGTAAGAGGTTTTGAAGAAACAAATTTTGAAGTTACACTACCTTCAGATATTTCAGACTCATCTAGAGATAATGAGAATCCTTTCAATTTATGAATTAAATCTTGAAATTCAGGAGACTCAGGATTTTGATTGTCTGGATGTTTTGAGATTTTGGTAGTGGGTGTATGAATATTCTTCCCAATTCCTTCTATAGGATTTTGTATTTCAGAAGAAATTGAAGAAGTTGATGAGGGTGTTTTGCTCTCAGAATGGCTTGTAGGTAAATATTTACTTGCCATTCATAGCTCATGCCCTCCTCCTAGCGCCAAAAATGTTGAAGCCTAGAAAATCTCTGCTTCAAACATTGGGGAAAACCACCCGATCGGGACCTTAAGACAGCTCATTTTCCGTTTGGTATGGTGGCTCCAACTGGATTGAAAGGACCAGTTTCCTTATAACTAATGGGTTGGTGATGGATTGATTTGGATGAGTGAAAATGAGACTAAATTGACTGAAATAAAACTATCTAATTTAAACTAAATACTAATAAAGAAATTCTAACACTAACCCGAGCAATCATATGTGAATACAACTTCAGATTATTTCTTTTAAACAATAACCATAAAAATGTATTATTATTTAAATCGAAATGTGCAGAAACAAATAAAGATAACTTTGTTTAAGAAATTAAACAGAGTTATATTAGCATATTGCATTCATCATTGTATATCATCTATATATACTTATGAAAGATAACATTTCAATTATACTCAGAAATGATATATAAAGAAACGTTGTGAAAACCAAATATATATAAATGATAGCAAATTTCAAAGCGAATATCATAAGACAAAAGAAATCAATAGTGAACAGATAAAAATACCTTATTCATCTTGAAGGCTTTCAAATGAAATCTGATACTCTAATCTAGTAATTTTGATGCAAAATCAAATCCAAGGTACAGAAATGCAACACTTTAACTATAATTCCGCATAAAATCACCAGATGTGATCCTTTATAAAATATAAAATTCAGTGGAGTACAGAAATGTAATCTCCAAGTCAAAAATATAATAATCCAGGACCCTTCTCTAAATGCATGAGAAGGGTTTAAATACTACTTAACTAAATCTAAAAATAGTCTATTACAAAAATTAAGGATTCAGTTTAATGACCGTCCTTTTCCTAGGCAAAAATACAGTAAAATTAAAACTAAATCTAAAAATAAAGACTATTAACTAACTACTTATGAACTTGATCTTTAAACTTGCAGGCATCTAGCATTGTTTTGAGAAGATGTGGTTGACCGACTTCAGAATTCAATTGTCCTGAAAAGATAGAATCGGCAAGTGTAGGCGCAATCTTCTCAGTAGAATTGATGATACAATTAAGCACACTGTGCTAACTGTGTGGCTTCACTAAGTATGTCCAGTAAGAGTCCCAATTTAATCTTGTCAGCCCTTGGATTGATTTTGCTCTTTCTTCTGCCTTTTGCCTCCATTCTGTTTGCAGTTGATGTGCCTGTGGGAGATATCCCGGAACAGTTTTTGAAATCAAATTAGCTTTGTGCAAATTATCATTTACACAATCAGTAAGACTGTTTGCTGCTGTAGCCGCCTCCTCTGTTGCCTTCTTTGCCCTTTTGATTTGTGCATCCCAGTTATTGAAAAGTATTTCTTTATGGTTTTCATTAATAATTGGTGCACCAGCTTTTCTTCCTTCTTCTGTTTTTCGCCATACCAAATAATCATTGATCTTTTCATTAATTAAATCATAATCATTTCGTAAATCTACGACATGATTTGTGATTTTATCACTCTCTTGGAAAAAAGAATTCCATTGCAAGATTTTTTGGCATAACACTTCTTCTTGTTGCAATAGTTGATTGTTTAAAGAGATAGTTTCTGAAATAAACTCAGGAAGCTTAGGATCATCTTTGTGCTGATCTTGGATAATCTGTATTTGTTTTTCTTTATCAGCCAAACTTTTTTGATGTCCAATTTGCATTTCTTGAAGTTGTTGTTGTAACTCTTCAAGTTTCAACTGTGCTTCATTATTGGCCTGTACCTGTTGCAATTGCTGTTGTAGAACTTTTATCTGTTCTTCTTTTTCATTTAATAAGAGTTGTATTTCAAATGCTTTATCAATAGTTGCAGAAGCATGAGCCCCTGTCATTTGAGATAACTTAGCAAGATTCTCAGTAGGCTCTGTGGCAGGATCCTTCCACAAGACATCTAGTTGTTCTGCTTCAGTAGCAATTGCACCTTCTAACTTTTTCTTTTTTCTTTGTTTCTTTACTACTGCTTTGTATTTTGGGCTGTAGAATACATCTAGAGGAGGAATGTCCTCTACATTAAGTACAATTTTAGAGGAGGGTGTGATAGGTATGTGCTCAGTTACTGTGACTGTGCTACTTATTCCTGTGCTCAAAACTTTGGTTGTTTGTACAGGGGTCTGTACATTCTGTCCTTCTACATTAATCAATTGATTAAAGCTTTCCCATTCTTTGTCTAGTTCAAAGGTGACTGACTGTTGTTGTACATTGGTAGGAGGAGGATTTGTCTGTTGAGAAGTCAAAATTTGTTGTTGAGGAAGTTCTTTCGATTGAGCAGAATCTTTCACTGATTCTTCAATTTTATCTTCCTTTTCATTAGACTTATTGGAACGTTCAAAAGTCTCTCTTTCAGATTTTGACTTAGATTTATCTGTACTCAAACTGTCGTTAAGACTAACACTAGGATTTTGTTCCCTTGCGGGTTCCAAGCGTAGATTTTCCAAAGGAATAGTAGATAGTCTTCTCTCTCTGTAAAGTTTAAATTCCTGGAATTCCTCTAGAGATAACTGCATTTGAGCTGAATTCAAAACTTCTTTAAATGAACCTTTTGTTTGGAACATATCATCAAAAAGATCCTGTTCCCCGGAAAATTCCCTTACTCTGATTGCATTGGTAAAATTGTTAACAATATTATTTGGGTCAAATAACCTTCTCGAAAATTTGAACAGTTGTAAGCATGTAATGTTGCTTACCTCTTTGAATGCGTGACCAACATCAAACAGTGAAAATGTTCCACAGTTTACGGGAAATTGTGGCCAAATGCCTTTCTTCTTCTCTTTTAATTCCTTTGTTAAACCTCCTTGGCCACAGGTCTGATAAGCAATCTCCCGAGCTACAAGTCTATCCGGAACATATAGGGGTAAAACATGGGGGGAAGCAGAACTTCCAAAAACCCTAACATAAGTGAACAACTCTTCTCCAAACCATCTCGCGACGGGTAGAATGTCAACCTCTGTTTTTGGGGATAACCTTGGGGCATCCTTATTCTGCAATGTTCTGTACAATGGCAGCATTATACCATGGCAAATTTGGTAAAAATGGGGGACAAACTTAGACTCCCACAGTTCCTTATGATACACATGAATAGGAAAAGGATCGTGGATTGTCCATTGCCAACCCATCACAGGGAATTTAGAGACAAAACAGATAGCGTCCATGACATAAGCAGATAAATAAAAAGGCGGATAAATCCGCTGAGAAACACTTCGTTTGGACCGGTAGTGAAAAATAGCAGTGGTCAAATGATCAGATAAGATTTTGGCCCAGTCTACAATTGTAGAATTAACGGCAGCATTCAACAAAGGGAGCCATTCAGGCAAGATCATATTTATGTCAGGCTTTCCAAAAAGCCTGCATAACATGGCAGCAACAAAACAATAAGGAGAGGTAAGTGAACCAGTACTGTACATACCGTGTTTGTTTTTCTTCAACGGTTCATCTCTTTTGGTCCACTCCTGTGTGCATTCCGACAAATTTTCATGTTCTTTGGCAAAATCTTCCATGAATTGCTTATTATAAGTCGCCTGAGGTTCCGGCAACTGATACATCAGCCTCAAATCTTCCGTAGTGAACGACTCGATTAGCTCTTGAGTTGGAGTTCTAAATTGCCTGTCTGAAATATCGGTGCTGTCCAGCACCCGTTTCACCATGTCTATATACAGAAGAATCCTCGGCCTTGCCGCTATTCTATGCAAAAATGAACAAGCCAGTTCTTTAAGGGTTGCCTCAGATGTATTACTGGAACCTGCTGTAGCCGCAAATTTTATCACCACGAGATCTTCTTCTTCGAGCAAATTATACATTCCTTCCCAGGTGGTTATACCAGCATCCTTATTGCAAGCAGTGTCTGTATACAGTGAAGTCATTTCTCTGTTTTTAGAATTTGAACTCTTCTCTTTCTTACCCATAATGTTCTGTGAACGCTTTGTATAGACGTTTGCTCCTTCGTGCCTGCGTTTTACGAGTTAAATGAGAGTAATGGTATAAGAAAGGTGATGAGATAGTTTTAAATGCAAAGGCGGATGAAATATATTATTTTAACGTGAAACGACTTTCGATCAAAACAAAATCTCATTTACCATTAATTGACAATCCATTCATTTAATTCAATCATTAAAGTGCAAAACGGATATTGATTTATGGGAAGATTTTCTTTGAACAACGCGCTTTTATGAATCTGCGACATTGCGATCTGCGATTTGCTGCGCAATATCGCAATATCGCAATATCTCAAAACGTAACCATCGCAATTTTGTAAAAAGCTCACATCGCAAATATCGCAAAAGTGAAAAATTGTAAATAGCGCAAAAAGTATTCGTTTAACATTTCTTTTTTCTGCGCTATGCGCTCTGCGACCAATATTTTATTGTATAGGCTTTTTGGGATCGCGTTATCGCAAAATCGCAATTTCAGTTTTACAAAAGATATCTACCATTTTGCGATGGATGCCTTATTTCGTTTAAAGAAAACTTTTATTGTAATCTATCATAAAATTAAGTGTTTCTTAAGGTTTCTTCTAAGGGATTTCCCTAAGTTATGATAGAAAGTTTTATTTGAAAAGGAAAACAAATCCTAATTGATTTTTTTGGATTTTTAACTAAGGGTCCCCATTTATTTAGTATTATTACTAATATTAAATAAAAAGGGGGGTTGTTGCTGGTCACAACACCCTCTAAGGAAGATTTTTTCAAATCCACACCTCATTATTTAGGTAATACCATCCAGTCATGTTGCATCTATTCTCCCTCATGGTTATACCTCTTTGGGAAACCTCATTTCCAGAACCTTCAGTGGTACACCCTTATTTACGGATCTCGTTTTGTCAACGGGTATTCCTCCATCTTCCGGCCCATTCTTCTTGAATGTGGCCCCGGTGTCTCAACCTGTTGTTCGACCAATGGTCACCATTGGTCAAATGGTCATGTCGTTAAGATCCTCTGTCCCCTATTCGCCATCTACGATTACTGCAATCCCACCATATAGTGGGAAATCCACGGATTTGTTCGTGCTTGGGGGCAGTCTAACCCTCTCTATGTACCTCACTGGTTGGGTGGGGGGCATTCGAGTACTAGATATATTCCTGGGGAAAGACAACCTCATGTTCAGTATTCTCAGGTTTAGCAGCCCCTTCAACAACTGAACATAGTGTATTCATATGTTCAACAGCCTAACATTCCTTACGTTCAAAGGTAGAATGTGCACTACCAATATGTTCCTCAGCATTACTCCTAGCAGTACGTCCAACAGCCCTAGCCTTCGGTGAGTGCTATTGCGACTAATCCTTAGTTTGGTTCTTACACCCAAACTGGTCTAAATCTCCTTCTGGGTCAATCTGGTCCTTTCCCTCATCATTTTGGTACTCAGTACCTGCCATTTCCTCAAGGTCAGTACCAACAACCTCAGTTGGGGCCTCAACCTGGTGCTTCATATCAGTAGATTCCTCGGTACTAGGCGGCTCAAGCAGGATCTCAGGCCAGACCCTATGTTCAGCAAGGACCGCAGGCTGGACCCTATGTTCAACAGGGACCTCAAGCTAGACCCTATGCTCAGCAGGGACCACAAGCTAGACCCTATGTTTAACAGAGACTGCAAACTGGACCTCATGTTCAGCGGGGATCTTATCCTGGACCCCATGTCTAGCAAGGTCCACAGCCTCAGTTCTCACAGGGGTCGTATCAACAACCCCAACAAGGTCCCTATCAGCAGTATTTGTAGCAAGGTCCTTACCATCCATGAGGGAAATATGCATATCCAGGTCATAATCTGTCCTATTAGGGGAAGAATCCTTATCAATGAGGTTGGATCCCCCAACATTTCTTGCCTCATCATCCTCCCTTGCCATTTCTGGCTATGTTGGAATTTTCGAATGTGTCAAAGCTCACAAATGACCCCATCCAGCATTAGCTACATTGACTGCCAATTCCTACCAAGATTCCAGGATTTTGTCTGAAGTTCGAAGGAAAATCTAGGGAAGACCCTCAAACCCATGTGATGACATACCATTTGTGGTGTTCCTCTAATTCTTGGGTTAATGATTCTATTCGTCTTCATCTTTTCTATCACACTTTGACCGGTGTTGTGACCAAATGGTACATTAAGCTCCCTTGAGGAATTTTCTTCGATTTCAATTCCTTGGCCATGGCCTAACTCACTCATTCCATATCCATGTTTGGTATGAAAACGACACCCATCTTCTCACCTCGCTGAAGCAATCAACTTCTACACATATCTTGAATCACATCCATGAATGGCGGTCCTCGTTGCCTCATCAAATTTTAGATCCCTGATCAACTGTTGATCGAACGCCAATTTACCAAATCATTCGTTCCCAAGATTGCAAAAGATCTTGCCATGGGTGGGCGTGTTACAAAAGAAGAGGTCACTACTAGAGCTCAATACCTCATTTTTTTATATTCCCAGTCTGCGACTCTATATGAGTTATTACCTGATGTGTCGCATCCTTCGACTAATCCCATGTCATCTCATTCTCCTGCTAGGCCTCTGGTGGATGGTGTTATTGGGACAATGGATCATACTGATAGTAGTGGACCTAAGACTTCTTCAAAGTCTGAATCCATTGTTGTTGTTGCACCCCCAATCCTTACAATAAATAGAAGAATCTTGGTAAAACCTAGGAGGTAAATGTTTTTCAATCTACCGCAACAGATAAATCCTTGAAAGGTATGAAAAAGCGTAAAGACAAGTCTAAATCCGAAAACCGTAAACAGGATTCAAAGAAGTTATCTGCTAGTTATTCTTCAACATGTAAGCTCAAATATCCTTGTCTGATATGTGATGACGATCATTACACCAAGGATTGTCCTCGACGTGCTAAATTTGCTCGTCTTCTGAAGGGGTCACCCGAGACTCTGACCATTTTGAAAGAATCGTTCCCTTCCCAGCAGACGCAAATGGTAGATCAAGCTCAATCATCTGGAATCTCTCAGGTGTTCATGGCTACAACGCAATTTGTTGCCATCACCACGAGAACGAACGATTATCCCAATCCATCCAAGGCTCCTCTAGAACTGGAAGTTACAGATCACCCTTCCTCTTCCACGTCTCCTACCTCTAGTTCTCTCCAGATTAAGAGACCGAGTAGTGACTCCATCATCCGACCACCCCCAAAAGGTGTTGTTCGGAAATCGTCTTACAATCCGAATACGAGAGCACCACAACACTACAATATTGTAGAATATCTGGATCATGTGCCTTCATCGATGTTGGCTTTGGAGGTCTTTCAATCGTGCCCATCACAATGGAAGGAACTACACTCCGCTATTGGAGGGATTTATCCATCAGATTCTAGTCTAATTACTTTAGATCTCGAGAATTTTGTTCCTCGCCTCCCATCTCAGGTAGCTTTTCTGATCCATGTTACCATTATGGGTAAGACTATTCATCGGACTGTCATTGATGAAGGCGCTTCGACCTGCATCATGTCTATTGCATGCTGGAAAGGCATCGACTCTCCCTGATTAAGTCAATCCCCAAATACCTTAGAATCTTTCTATGGTAGAGGTTCTTGACCATATGGTATTCTCAAGTCATTGCTCATCCTGTTAGAGGGGAAAACGGTAACCATGGAAGTTGAGGTAGTAGACTCAAACTTAAACTATAATATCCTTCTTAGATGTAGTTGGACAAACACTATGGTTTGTGTGGTCTCCACCCCTCTTTCGCATCCTTTGCTTCCCTCATCAAGGGAATATAATGATTGTCGATCAGTTCGCTTTCTTCCCCTCTGAGTCTTTAGTAGTAAACATTACATATGTTGGGAAGACCACTACTCCTTATGAGAACACTAGGCTGGGTTTGTTCAAATACTTGTCTCTTATGGGAGTTTTTACACTTCCACCTCCAAACGTCACCTCTGTCAATATGATTTCATCTATTCATGATCCATGGATTATTCCCAATCCCGATCAGCTCGAGAGTTTTGGTGACGTTATGCCTCTTATTCCACCAGAGAAAATGTATCAATATGATTTCATCTAGTCACGATCCATGGATTATTCCCAATCCTGACGAGCTCGAGAGTTTTGGTGACGTTATGCCTCTCAGCCCGACACAGAAAATGTATCAAGATATTCTCATGGCTTCTGAGGCTGCATCTGAAACCAACACTCATTTGGTTTCCTCTCTAGACACTTATGTGCAGTCTCCCTGGTTTTGTTCTTGGGACTTTGATGATCCCTTGAATGAGACTTTCCCCGTTGACGAGAGTATCGTGGAGGTAAGGTCTCTTGAAGAAACTCCATGGGATGATGGACATCATCTTTCCTCGTTTCGCTCAATCCCATGTGACATCTCCGCCTGTCTAGGATCCAATGCTTTGCCATTACCGACTGACCCACTTCAGAATCCAACTTTGATTCATGAAGTGTTGTCCGAGGGGAGCATTGAAAATATCATTCTAACCATTCCATTTGACATCTCTGTGATTGTCGAGGATGTCCTTTTTCTGGGTTTCTTGTTCTCCTCATGAGCTTAATAGTTACACTACTTTCTTCAAAAATCATGACCCATCCACTCCCTTCGACCCTGTTCTTACCGTTTGGTCATTTACCCCCAGGGGCATTATTTCCATGCTTCGTACCCCTTACTCGGCCAGGGGGCATGGGCACGTCACTACTACTATGAATCTTCTCACAAAATTGGCCGAGGTAATGCTTACACAAGGTGTCAACGGTAGGAATGTAGGTTTATTTCTATTGATCATGACATAATTCCATCACATGAGTTCATTCTTGATCTCTATCTGAAAAAATATTACACTTAGTCACAAGTGTGATATTGTGTACATTATTGTTTTATTCATTAGTGTGCTTTGAGTTGATTTTTGGTATGATCGTTTGCCTTGAAGACTTGTTTCCTCTACTCACCTTGTGTTCCACCTGGTTTTTAAATTTCTTCAAATCATTACATTGGTTTTGGTGATGGTGCTTGCCATAGCACACGGAACCTGTCTTTCGTAGCTTGGGCATTGTTCGCTATTCATGGTGAGGTGATTAATTTACCAAGTATTTGTTTGGGTCAAACAACTAACAATATTGTCGAGTATAGTGCATAGATTGAACTATTATTAGATGCCATTGATCTTTGGATTAGAGATTTGGTTGTTAAGTTAGACTCACAACTCATTGTGCCACAATTGAATGGGCAATATTCTGTGCGCAATCCTCAAATTTTGCGTATGTATTTACATGTTAGATTATTGGAAAGACATTTTGATTTCAGCACATATCAACATATTCCAAGACGTTTAAATACATTAGCATAAACATTAGCAAACCATGTATTAGATAGACATTTGCACAATATGTAAATCAAAACATATCATTCTGTAAGTGTGTTACATCCAAAAGCTCGAAAAATATGTGTTCGGATACAAAAATGGCTCTCTGACAAAATTTATAAATAGGGCTGCTATCCGCCCACATGGTGCTCATGGTAGCAGTTGATTGCTCGAATTACTCACCTGAGTAATCGGTGTAGTCTACTTGGAAATCTGACTGTATGTCTTTGAAAGCATAGTGGAATCTCATCGAATGTAGCATACTCTGGAATGCCTCCCGTGAGGCCCACCAGGCTCCACTCCAGCTCAGCTAGTGTCTTCTCCCTCCTCATAAGGAGCATCCTCTATTGGATGGGATATCCTCCTTGCAACCAGTGACATGTCAGAAGGTCTCTAAGGACCCATATCTGTAAAAAAATCATAATTTTACGTTTCAGAATACATAAAACTTTGGATGAGCATGATAATGCTCTCACCCCCTGTGCGAGCTCCAGAGAGTTAGATCCTCTCCCCTCTCCTGGAAAATCTAGTGATGAAATAGATGTCCATCACATCTAACTCCAACTCTTGGTCCTCAATGACAAACAATTTTCGGTCCACGTCACGAATATTGATTAAGTATTGGAGAAGCTCTAGTTGAGCTCTTAGACCAGATTTTTGGAAGAATGAATTTCAATAATTCGTAATTGCGCAAAGCATTGACGCAATATTGGTCCTACAAGGCTTGGTGGTCCTCCACATCATGGCCCCGTTCTTTCCATTCGACTGACATCTTCGACGAAAGCACCTGCAAAGCATGTCCAATTGGCTTTTTAGGCGATTTCATTGAAGAAATTTTAGAAACTAACGATGGAGTTGGGTGATTTTCTTATTTTAAAATATTTCTCGCGCCCAGTGCGTCTATCTAAAATAATTTAGCATTGGTGGCACACTTCCCTAACGGGCTAAAGACGACCAACGCGACCTCAATAGCTCGAAATCCCGCTGGTTGCAGGCGATTTTAAAATTTTGAAATTCCTCCCCTAATCTCCCTCGTTCTAAAAACAAATGCCAAATGAATAAAATCAAATTGAAAAGGAGGTTTAGAGATCTTGATGGATTGACAAATGTTGTTTTGGATCGACCACACCGCTGATTTGAAATTCGGAGGGAAAATGGACAAAATTATCTTCTCAAAATATAAAGGTGAAAATGATTTTGTTTTTCGGTTGATATATAGATTTTTGAAAAAAAATTGCCAATATTTTATTATTTTTCCTCGATATCCGTGATATTTGTTGTTTATGTGCAGAACAATAATTTCGCACTAATGATGATTGTTTTTTATGCAAACGAGTTGAATTTTATCTCTTTTTTTAGCTCATTAAATGTTTACGAAAAAGGAACCCGCTAGAGTCAACTTTCAGCTCTTTTCTGAATCTCGAAAAATGAAAAGATTTCCAAGTAGTTTTCATTTCGAACTCATTAAAGTGAATGAACTAACATGATCATAGCATACATTTACCCCTTTTTCGGGCTGAGATTTAATATTTACGAAAAAGGAATACCTTGATCAAGCATGGGCAAGAGGTTCTCTAAGACATAGTTTTTCTACCTTTTCGGATTCAAGAGACGACTTACGAAAAGAGACATGATGGAGTTTTCTTTTTGTCTCTTTTCAAACTCCTTAAACATGAAAGTTACCGATTTTTCCTTTTGTTGGACTCGTTAAAGATAAAACAATGAAAGACTTATCACCATGAGGAGACCTCCTTCCTCCTTCCTAGGGCTTGTTAAACTTACTAGGATGGATTCTTTCAAAGAATGAACTTACATGCTCAACATATTCTATCCTCTTCATGTTGGATATTAAAAATAAAGAGGTAATCATTAGAAATAACGAGGGAAAATTGAAAGTGAACATCCTATGTGTATTTTTGGCAGCTTGTCGCTCTTGAACATGACACTCATCTGCAATTCGTGTCTAGTTGGGGACATTCTACATTCGTCACTTTTCCTCCATGGGTTTGGGAAATAAGTTAGCCTGTCATCTTATTACCAATTTTTTCAACATGAACTATGATCCTATTTGAGTTAAATGCTGCCACACTCCGGAGTCGTGTTGCCAATATGTTCAAGAGAAGTCTTTTTGTCAAACATCCTCTGCAAATCTCATCTCCTCTGTTACAATCCCGAATCACTCATATATTATATCTTATTAAGATATATGTCGTTTCATGTCAATGATGTGGGAATCATCATGGCCCTTCTTCGACGAATCACTTCATGTCGAATTCAACTCATTATCCAGGAAGGTGATTTAGAAACTTCTTTTCAGCACCTTGGATCTTGAATGCTTCAATGGGAAGTTCTTCTTGTTTGGCGATGGGTTCACATCATTGGCCTTCCATTGAATGATTCTGCAAGTGTTCGATTTCAACACATTTATTCACACTTGTAGATTGTGTTGTTGTACCTTGAGGTCCATCGTCATCATTGGTGGTCTCTCTCATGCCTGTTAATGGTTCTCATCATTGACTAGTAATCAAGTGTTTTGTACCATGTTTGACACCAACACATTTATTTTCATGGCTAGATTCATACATTGGGTTGATTTAGATCGTGGTGAAGACCTTGGGTTACATCTGATTTTTGGTCCAGGCTACGTGGAGTTATTGAGTATTCATGATTGTATACATGACCTCATCTATACGGATGGTTGCGTCCATAACGCAACTCCATTTCTATGATCTATTTTAGAAGGATGGATGCAACCATACTGTGGGCTCATGTGTCATTTGATGCCTAGTGCAACATCATGTAGTTAGGCATATTTATACCAAAGATGTCATATATTGTAAAATGTTTGATTTGGCATGTTCTTTCGAAGGTGGTATGTGTTCCTTGCCTTGGTTCATAAATCATTTCAGCCATCACTCCCTGTTATGCCTTCATTCTTTAGGGGGCATCTTTTACACAATAATTTGTCACCATGCTCATTTTCCTGTCCTTGATCCTAAAATGCTCCGTGACAGATCCTGTGCAATGTTTCCATAGTCAAGAAATGTGCTAACATATCCCCTTGAAGATCCAAAGAAGACTTCCCTGAAATATTACTGAAGAAACATGGTTAAATTCCTAGTTTCCCGGGTCAGCACCCTTCCTGGTGCCATGACCGCACTGATGTCTTTTTCACAGTTCTGGCCTAACGCTTTTAGTGCCCTAATTTCTTGGAAAACCATGCAAATCCCCTTTCTGGCAGTGATTCCTCAAATGGAGGAGAATCTTTGACCTCTAGAAGCTCAAGGGCTACGATTTGGTTGTTGAACAAAGATAATAAGGTCAATCTCTCCCATTTTAGAACCTTGATCTCATCCATGGGGGATAAACACTTAGAAAGTGGGCCTTCATCCTCCGTTTATGGGCTCCCAACCTCCTCTCCCTTGCTATAAATTCACATCCCTTATTCCCCCAATTTTAGAGCTTTGTTGATCATTGTCAGAATCATCTAAACTCTCATCCCTTTGCATGATAGCATTGTGATTAAGCCCAAGTGCACGGGAGACAGAATGCTTTTGAGCTAGGTGAAGGACTCGGATTTTCAATTAAGGACGCCTCCAACATCAAGACCTGGTTGTAATCTCTCCTTTTGTAATTTATCAATAATAAGATCTGATGTTTTCTTTCTATATCTGTCTACATGTTCATGCAAATATTCTAGTGCTCCTTGATATACTAGTTTTATGAAGGTAAATCCTCTCTGCGGACAGAGACGATCCCTCTAGCCCTAGAGTGGGTCTAGAAACAAAGGGACACGCTAAAGTGTTGCTTCCTAATTATTGAATGAACAAGGGACATGGTAGATTGACCTACCTGGAATCCAACGCTGTCTTTGTTGTTGTAGTATTGGTGGTATCCCGCTCCCACCTTGGCAAATCACAATCTGTTCACCATTACACTTGGATACTTGCACATAGAACAAGACACAATAAAAGCATACAAGCTAACAACGTTTCATTCATAACTATTAACCAGTTAAAGAGAGATAAACATGTTGCATTAAACAAACATCATAACACAACGGTGGAACCAAACAGTAGTCATGTATAGAAATGAATAGAAGGAAGAGTTACAACCGATGCTTTGACGTCACAGTCTCCTCTAGTGGGGTTCAGGCAAAGCGCGTCTCAGATGCTCGTCAGGGAATTCAGACGGGACGAAGGCATGGACTCAAGCTCTCTCAGAAGTCATGGACTCAAGCTTCCTCAGTGTAATTCCTTCTTATTCTATCTTCTCTAGTCATTCGGCTATAATATGTCTAATTCTCCAAGTTTAGCTAGCTTGTACTAAGAGCGATAGCTTCTTTTATAGAGGAAAAGGAGGAGGTTAGGATCCCTACAAAGGTGGGAGGGAGGCCTATCCTCTAGGGAGTTCCTATAAGAGGTGGAAACCATAAACCTAAAGGAGGTAGTATGTGGTTTATCAGTTCAACCACTCCCAATGACTCATCCTCGAGGTGGTTGGAGTGGAATCTCTGCCTCTATTTTTAAAAAACATTCCATAAACAGCGTGGTGTGGGTGGAAAACTAGGACAGAGTGCCAGCTAGCGTGAGGCCCAGTGTTAATCTTCCTCTTCGGCGCGAGGTCATAACTGACTACCCGCACCAAGGCAAAAACAAGGGTTTTTAAGTCTCTGCTCAAGGAATTGTCAACAGAAGGAATGTTATCTCATGTAAAGGGACACAATGATGGTATTTCCAAGGCATGGCACTGCTTATTGATCACGGAAATGACCCTCCAATAGGCGAGATGGGGATTGTAGGGACAGTGACAAAATGTTGTGTAACAGATGCCCCCTAAAGCACGAGGTCCGAGGGAGAGGGAGGGGCGAAATGATTTATGAGAACGCGTTCAAACCAAACATCGTTGTCGAAAAACCTGCAATTACAAATACAACTGATATCTCTAATACATGAACATGTGGTATGGGTGCAGCCATCCATAATAGAGTATATATAAAAACTGAGATCCGAGGTATGGACGTAGCCATCTAGCAGTAAGGATCAACAAATAGACTCAGGTATGCTCGCAGTGATCCAATTAAAAAATTCATGCAATAAGTCATGATAATCCACCAAAATCCACAGCCTGGATTTTATCAGACAAAATCCAAGGTCTTGCGCTCCATTTCGACCTGAACAAGTACAATTTCAAGCATGTGAATATATGAGTTGAAGTCAAACATGCAAGAAAGTCACCTGATTACCAGCCAATGATGAAAGTTGTTAACAGGCACGAGAGAAATGACCAATAATGACAATGGCTCGCAAGGTACAAACAGTACAATCCACGGAATGTGAACAGTGATCTGGTGTCGAACATCTGCATAATCACTCAATCGAAGGCCAATGATGTGGACCTTGCGTTGAATGCGAAAAACCTACCATTAAGGCATGCAGGCTCCAAGGTACCAGAATAGAGTCTCTAGATCAAATTCCTGGATAATGAGCTGAAGTCGATAGGAAGTGTCCTGATCAAAGGTGGTCCATAATGTTTCCCACATCATCGATACGAGGCAGAGGAACATGATAGTAGTGAAATAGGACCAATAGAGAATTAGAGGGAGGTTGAAAACTACAGAGGAAAACTTCTCTTGAACATATCAGCGACACGATACTGGATTTGGCAGTATTTGACATCAAAGGATCTGAGGTCATGACGACGTGGCAAAGAGAAGATGAGAGTTCAAAAGAAATTACCCAAACCCATGGAGGAAAAAATGATGAAATGAGATGTCCTCAACCCGACACAAATGCAAACAAGTGCCATGTTCAAGAGCAACAAATTGCTAACATAACTAAAACTTGGTTCCATTTCCCCCCACCATTTCTGGCGAGTACCCCAATTATTTTTTAAAACAAGCTTGAAGGGGATAGCATATGCTTGTGATGTAACTTTGTCCTTCGAACAAATCCAACCTAGTACATTTTACAATTTCTACGAAGGAGAAACTCGAGTAACGTCATGGTGATGAAATCCAATGTCATCAGGGCTTAACAAGTCTGACAAAGGGAAAAATCAGCATCTTTTCATGTTTAGAGAGTTTGAAAAGAAGGCAAAAAGAAAAATCCATCATGGCCCTTTTCGTAAGTAGTCTCTCAGATCCGAAAAGTTAGAAAGCAATATGTGAAAGAACCTCTTAGTCGCGATAGGGTAAGGCATTCCTTTTTCGTAAATAATCTATCCCAGCCCGAAAAAGGGGTAAATGTATACTAAGTAGATATCACTTCACAGCCATTTAACGAGTTCGAAATGACAAGAGTCTCGACAATTTTTTTCAGTTTTAGAAAGTCAGAAAAGAGCTGAAAGATGACTCCAACAGTGACTTTTTCGTGTTTTTACCGAGTCAGAAAAAAGTATAAAATTTAACTCGTTACTCATTCACTATGTCCTGAAAATTTGTTGTTGCACAAAAGACACGTGTAAAACTCATTTTTCGAAAAATAATATAATAAAATAATCGAAAACATGTCTTAAAACCTAATTAGGGTTGTAAAAAGTTATAAAATGCCAAAAATGGTAAAAACAATTACTTTTCATTTTTTACCTCTTGTGGAGCAAATAGTTACCCATTTTACTGTGTGATTTTATGGCGACAATAGCGGACAATCCAGCAGACCAATCTCAAATCCATCAGTTCCAGGTAAGAGCTGAGATCTCTCTCTTCATTTTGAGTCATTTCTTACTACCTGCAACTTCCAATTTTGAATTATGGGGAAGGAAGTATGAAAATTAGGGCATGGTGGTTGGCACAGGTTTCAGGCATGGAGTCGCGCCAACCACCCAATTTTTTATACTAGGGCGCGCCCATTGGCGTGACTATTTGGGAAACAGTCGCGCCAGCGGCGCACACCATTTTGTGTGTAAAATGCAAGTCACAAACCCAAATCATTCACAAATCCAAGTTCCCAAAAGGCTAATATCATTCATATGAATGTGTTTACAGGTAAAAAGCGACAAAATGGTGATAGAATGGAAAGAACAGGAACACAACGAAGAAGACGAGCTTGCCATGGAAAATGAAAGATGCATGGAAGCTCTCAAGGACTATGCACTGAAGAAGTTCTTCTTGACACCATGTCTCTGTGCTCAGCGAGAGCTGTTACAATATTTGATCAGCATATGGGATGAGGATCAAGAAAATTTCATCCTTCGAGATCAGGAACTTGAAATTGAGGTTTCTGACGTCTACTTTATCATAGGATTGTCGCGGAGGGGAGTAGCACCGATCCTAACTAGTACCTGGCCTTGCATGGAGAGTATGTCCATGGTGATGGACAGAGTATGTCGAGGGGCACGGAAGGGAACAAGAAGTGGGAAAGTTGATATCCAAACTATCCCAGACCTAGCACTAAAAGTAGTGCTATATACCATCACACGAGCTGCAAGATCGCAAGCACCCCACGAAGCAACAAAAACAAGCTGCTTCTTGCTATAGACTGTTTGACACTAATCATCTACAACAGGGTAGAGGCTGTGACAATAAAAATGAAATGCCAGCTAACAAAATGCAAGAAGCGCAAATTTAAACAATTTGGTTATGGGTCTATCTTGGTATCGTTTTTCCTGGAACAACTACCAATTTTTCAGCGTCAGGAGGTCATAGTCCCGACACCACCAGCGAGAGAAAAATGGATGGCTCAATGGGTGACTCTGATGCCAAGGGTAGGGGTTGATTAACAGATGTCCTCGAGACCGGAGTTATTTCATTGGCTCCGTCGACAGCTGATCGTCATGGAGGACTGGCCCTACTCTGGTACAGATTTTACTAGTGATTCGGACCTCCCTTTACATTTTATTTTATTTTATTTTTTATTTTTATTTATTTTATTATTATTATTATTATTATTATTATTATTATTTTAACTATGTTTGTTCTGACATTAAATCCATGTATTTTCAGATGTCGGCCCAGAGAGACCTGCGGGCATGTCTCCGATAGCGAGGCAAATTCCTCGTGATTTCAACCCTCATGGTGAGGGAAGCGAGGAAGAGGAGCTCGTGCGCAATCTAGAGGGGATCACACATGGAGTCTCGGATTATGCACAATTCGATGACGTCCCTCGCGCCTACCAGAGACATACCATTGGGGTGTTAAGCCATATTCATCGCTTGCTGAGGCGAATTGTACGGGTAGTGACATGCTATCATGAGCATCATGCCAATTAGACACCTAGGCTTTATATCTGCATTTTGAGAGACGTGATGTCTCAGGATGTAGCAAAAACACACATATTTTTTGAATGTATGATGCACACTGATGCAAACACGTGATATATATATATATATATATATATATATATATATATATATATGGAATTTTTCACATGATGGTGATTTTACAAATTACGCAAATGTCTATCTAATACAATGTTAGCCACTGTATCGGTTAATGCATTCATTTGTCTAGGAATATGTTGATATGTGATAAAATAAAAATGTCTTTCCAACAAACGAATATGTAAATACAGTCTCAAAATGTATAGGTTTCTCACTGAATAATGACCATTGAGTTGTAGAACAACAAGTTGTGAATCTAGATTTACAAGCAATGTGTGTATGCCGAGATTGATCGCCTCACTTAATAGCTTAAGAACAACACTATATTCAATGACATTGTTTGTAGTTTGTCCTAGACAAATACCTTGTAGTTCTATCAACTCACCAGCAGGATCATAGATTACCGAGGCTGCAAATACCTTGTAGTTCTATCAACTCACCAGCAGGATCATAGATTACCCAGGCTGCTAAAGACAAATTCCTGGTACTGCGAGAAGCACCATCCATGAAACCAACATAAGGGGTAACAGACATCTGCACAAATAAGAAAGACCCAAATAAGCAGGAAAATGCTCGCAAAGCACACCAAATCAAAACATGTACAAAAATAATAAAAAAACACCTATGTACACAAATCATGCATGAATGACTCATGCATAATACTTTTTGAGATACAACCCATTTATGGGTTGTTCTAACGGATGACCTTCGTAATCAATGAGCTCATAGGCCCCATTCTGCAATACGCGTTTAACAATGTAAGGCCCATGCCACATGGGTTGAAATTTACCTGCCCCCAGCTTATCATGAGCTTGGTCATACAGGAGGACGAGATCTCCTTCAACGAAAGAACAAGGGGAAACTAATTGGTCAAAATGAGCTTTGACCCACTTTTTCTGTGCTTAAATAACTAGAGCAGCAAAGCAGCGGGTTTCATCTAACCGTTCGAGATAAAGGAGACGCTCTTCTTCGGGTGAAGTGTTCAGCAGTAATTCAATAGCCAACTTGAGTGAAGGTATTTCACATTCAGTCAAAAGAGGAGCTTCCAGACCATAAACCAACTGAAAAGGGGTGAATCTGATTACACTCTTAAAAAGGTTCGGTATGCCTAAAGAGCTAAAAATAACATGAGATGCCAATTGGATTTATGGATCCCAATCGTACGTTGAAGAATGGTAACAAGGACTTTGTTCACGGCTTCAACCTGGCCATTGGCTTGAGGATAGTACGACGTTGAGTTGTCGTGACGCAGTCCCAACTTAGAAATCAACTCGGCCACCATGTAATGCCGAAAATGGGAACCATGATCAGTGACAATGGTTTCAGGGACACCAAACCTAGCAATGATATGATTGAATATGAATTGAGCAGCTGTCTTACTGTCAATGGCAAGTGTAGGCATTGTTTCGACCCATTTGGTGAAGTAGTCCACAATTATGATAATATAAGCATGCCCCCAGCCGAGTGAGGGTTACACGTTATAAAATCGATGCCCCACTTTACAAAGGGACCAACGGTAATGACAAGATGAAGAGGTACAGGCAGTGCATACATATTGCGTTGATAAACCTGGAAATCATGACATTTACGAACTATGACAATGCAATCTTTGAAGATAGAAGGACATAAATAACTAGCACGAAGAATCTTTTGTGCAGTAGCATAACCAGACATGTGACCGCCACAGGTGCCACTGTGACCGCCACAAGTGCCACTGTGACAATCATTGAGGAATTTCTCATCTTCCTCAAGGGTCAAAAATCAACGGAGAATGGAATCCACTTTGACACGATAGAGGGTATCCTCGACTATACAATAAGTTTGCGACTGATGACAGATGCGTCAGCAGGCATCCTTCGTCAACTCAGATCTAAAAGTAGAAGTCTGGAGATAAACGATGATATCACAATACCATAGATCGAGGGTGCTAATCAAGAAAAGTGTATCGTCTGGTATATATTCCTCAAGACAAGAAGGAGGAGAGTCTGAAGGCAGGGACCTAATCAAATCAGCAAAGACTAATGACTTCTTTGACTTGGCAGCAGTAAATTCCAAATCGAACTCTTTGAGGATGACAATCCACTTTGAGTATTTTCCCCCCATCAATTGTCGAGACAATATATAGGTCATGGGGTTACAATCGGAAATCACACTCACTTTATGAAAAATAATATAATGACGAAAACAATGAACGAATTGAACCGCAGCTAATGCTAACTTCTCGATGTGTGCATAGCGCGTCTCATGATCGAGAAGGTTACAAGACAAGTAATAAATAACATGCTCGTTACCATCATCATCGTCTTGTACCAGAACCATGTCAATCATACTGAAAGCGGCGGCTAAATAAAGGGAAAAATCACGATGATAATTAGGAGGACGTGTTATCACCCTAGTAATTTCTTAGGTCATGGGATTTGGATTTATAGTTAAAGAAAACTAGGGGTAACCACAAACCTACTTTGGAAATATTGGATCTAGCCTTCCTAAATTTCAGAGAGGGATCTCTCTTTATGATTTAACTTTGTTTGGATTTAAATTTTAGGCTAGTTATGATTGATCACTTGGTTTTGGTTTTGAAGATTTGGTGGAAAATAAGATCACTTCAAGACAAATTTGAGAGGAATATACTATTCCATTGGGCTAAGGAGTCAAGATGTAGCAAGCATAGCTAGAAGGCAAGGCCAAAAGGAAGCTAATGTACTCAGGGCAAGGTAGATAACCCTCAGAGATTTGAATAATTTGTTTGGATGAAATGGATTGCTTTGGGATAAAGGGCAATGAAGGATCCTTCGATCCGGAAAATAGAGGAAGGAAGCAGGGGTCAAATGGGAGTAGGAGCATTTAAGAATTCCTAACACCAAAATCAGTTGAAAACATGTAAATGGTAACTTATTTAAAACAAGGAGCCATAAGCTAGTCCTGAAGTAATATTCCTAGATACTCATTAAGATAGAATAAACACATGATGGAATGAATGGAACTCAGAAAATAAACAATGACAAGAAAGATGCACTTTACTCTTTAACTTATCGCGAGAATCCTAAATTATGAAGTCCAATTGGCTATTGTCCAAACTGCTACTATGAAATCAACACATAAGCCTCCAATGTACCAGCAAAATTGTCTATAGTAATCTCAGCAATTTTATTCCACACTAAACACTTCACAAACTGAAGTATTTATAAAATTATTTGTTACAAAATATCCTATATATATGTAGGAATAACTCTAGGAAAAATAAAAGATCTTTACATATTAAGAGGGACAGCTGCTTAACAAATCTAGCAAGCTGTCCTCTTATCTATAAAATATAGAACTAACTTATCTAATCAAAACAATTTGTTGACTAGGTGTACATGCTTGCTGGAATATTTGGAAAATATCTCTTTGAAGATTGCTTGATTGATACTCTTTTCACTTTATACCCTTTAACACTGTCTTTCTTCCTGATACTCTTTCACGTTGTTCATTTGTCACTTTACTGCTTGTAAAATAGAGAAATTACAATAGGAAAAAATGAGTTGGTTGTTTCTTCTCTGATACTCTTTGACCATGTTCTTTATCCGGATACACTTTCAACTGATATATTAACCTTTGAATAGTTGTAAAAGGAATTTTCACTGTGGTAGAAAAATCAGTTCACTGTCATATCATCTTTCTGTCATACTATATTTCCCTTTTACCTTTTTATTGCTATAAAAGAGACTCATCAAAAGTAAAAAATCAAATCAAATAAGCTTTTTTATTCTTTTCTTCTCAGTTTGATTGCTTTATATGTACTTTCCTTCACTATTCTGCTTCTATGCTGCTATAACAGATCTGTAAACTCTTGCCACTGTTTTGCATTGGGTATCTTTATGTTTTTCAACTTTCTGTAGCTTTCATCTACATCAGTGTACTTTGCAAAATTTGGTTTGACAATGAAAATATGTTTAATCTCATTTTGTAGAAAAAATAAGTCTTCAAAGTATTGTAGAACAACTTTGCTAGTGGGGGAACCTTGTGGTAGAGGCTTGTTCACTTGTTCTTTAGCATGGTCCCTTATCTTCTTATCATAGTCTGTTTGGACCAGCAGTTTCTCATTAAAGCCATGTATGTCTGGGAGGCCAGCTTTCCTCAACATTGTATATTTTGTCAAAAACTTTTTTATTGATAAGTTCATGGCCTCACTCTTTTCCTCCAACTTATTCATTATGTTCCTTTTTGTTAGGACTTGCTTGATCTAAAGTATTGTTTCTGTCCTATCCTGTATTTTCAGCTCCTCAAGTTCCACTATGTTTAACTGTTTAATAATGTAATAAGCTTTAAAGCTTGAGATGGTTTATTTGAAAGTTCTTCCTTTGTCTTTTGAATCTCTACTTGTGTTGCCAGAAGTAAATCTCTTTGCTCATATATAAATTGAATTGAAGGCCATTGGAGATGTATGCCCTCAATTATTTTGGTCCAAAGGTAGTTTTTTATATAGGACACCTGTTCACTAAAGTTCACTTCCTTTTACAAAATCTGTACCTGTTCTTCCAGTCTATTTTCCCTTTGTTCATGTCCCTTTGATGTAATCAATGCATTCCTATTGGATGATTCAAGAGTTTGAATGGTATTTTTCAAATTGTTTATCTCATTATTTTTTAGGGACATCTCCTCCATGGCTTTTACTATATCTACTGCTTCACCTGCTTGATGTACCTGTGTGGTGGATGATCCTGTGGCTGAAGTATCAATAGATTGCACTGACATTGTAGTTTCCAGTGGCACTTTTGTTGCTAAGTGTTCTGCCAATTTAGATGGGATAGCAGTGCTAACAGTAGGTATAACTGTAGGAATAGAAGGAACATCAGTTTCTTTCAAAGCTTCTTTTTCTTTCATAAGGATATCCATTTGATTTTCCATATCCTTGACTTGAGCAGTCAGCTTTAATACTAATTTCATCATTTCATCCTTTTCTGATTGTTCTTGAATTATTTCTTTTATTTGTGGATGTTCGCTTTGAGGAAGTTTTAATTGTTTCCTCAAAGCAGCAATATCATCATTCTTTTGTTTAATCAATGCTTGAGCAACCTGTATATTTGATGGATCCACCCCTATTTATAGGACTAGATCTTCTAAGGACTTAATCCTTAGGTCTTTTGCATGCAAAGTAGCTTTGTCCAGCTTCATATGATCTTGTAAGTTGAAGACTGTATTTTGTAAATTCAAAGCACTCATGGTTTTAGTCACAACTTTGGAATACAGCATTTATGATGTATGTCTGTGAATATCGATTTGATCAAGCTCATGGATGCTTTCTGAATCAACTTCAAATTCTGTCTTTCTGTAATCTGAAACTGTCTTGGGATCCGGAACCTTTGGTTGAAGAAAGGATATGATCATTTTATTAGTTGAATAATCAAAAGCAGTTAATAATCTATCCTTATTGCCTGGTTTTCTTTGATAAATTGAGAGTAAATTTCTCTTTTAATTTCCTCATTTTTCTCTTTAATTTGCTTGTACCTTTCTTTTATATCAGAATCTCTTCCCTCTATTGTTTTAGAAGAAGAGGGAATTTTCAAACTAACCTGCTTTTCAATCATTTCCCTGCCCTATTCATTTGTTGCAACCTGTTCTTATCCATCTCTGTTAATGTCTCATTTATTATTACTGTGGCTTCCTGATTTGCTGACTGGTCTTTATTCATTTCCTTATCATTGGTATCATCTATTTCAATGGCCTTTTCCTTTTCAGCAGTAGTAATTTTGGCTCTTTTGTTGTAAATTAATTTAAACTTATTCTCAGTAATAGTTTCAACTAAATAACCTTCATCATCCCTTGATCTTTTGTTTGAAACTTCTGACTGCTTGGTAACTGTTGACGGGAAAATTTGTTCGGCCAATAGTAGGGGATATCCGCGGTAGAAAGTCCCAATTAGACTTTGAACCATTTGTGATAGGGATCCCGTCTGGGGGTGTGGGTCCGGCTACTGCTAAATACTCCTTCTTCTGGACGTAAATGAGCCCTGCAGAGTTAAAGGTGTAAAGTTATAAAATGATACAAGACAAATATCGATGACTGTTAATGAGCATAAACACTACAAATAGAAAGATATAAAAGAAAACACGCAACTGAAAGAGATGTTGTTAGCAGCATATCATTAAGGTCGTGTTTGTAAGATTGTTCAAACCATAGGAGAAACAGTTCTGCCTGGTAAGAACATTTTATGCGTACTAGGCGTTTTCGTGAACGAGATAGATGTCAATAATAAAGTTACTAACATCCCCTATGTAAATAACATACCATCATATGCACATACAGTAAGTTGAAATGCATAAAGAGTATAATCATGAAACACAGATCAATTAATCATAAGATATTAGACATATACGAAGGAATACTCATAGTATTGACACATTGATTTCCATCGGATCTAATAGTGGATTTAAGATAAATTCTTGTATTCATTCATAATAGGCCGTTTAATGTTTTACAAATCTTTTCACTCCTTTGGAGTCCCAAAAAATAAATTCCTTTTACAAGTCCCTGAATGGGGTATATATAAGACCAGATTGACCCTTGGGGGTCCTGACTCTTCACCTTCCTGTCTGTTGGGCTGCCTTGCGACCTGAATGGAAGATGTGACCTACGACCTGAATGGATAGTGCGACCTGCGACCTGGTGCTAGAAGGTGCGACTTGCGACCCCTTCTGTAGGTTGTACCTTTCAATCTGATCATGGGAGCGTGTGTGTGATTGCTAGGTCAGGAACATCAAATTGTTGCTCTTTGAGGAAATTCTGCCATGCATGATAATCTACAGCGATTGGGGAGATCAGAGGAGTATCTTCCCTTAACCGGGTAGGCATTCTAATGCATTCGAAATCAGACTCTCCCTCTTGATTATGACCTGGTTGGATAAGGAAGCCAGTTTGGTGTAAATCCAAACTGGCATTACAACAAACTTAACGAAGTTCTCCTGTGATGCGGGAAGATCAGGTGTAGTGGCGGCTTGTCTGATAGGCTGTAGAAATGCCTGAATATCCTTATCTACCTGTCCCCATGTCCTTTCCTCGCTCAATGCACCTAAAGAAGGAATATGGTGCAATTCATGCATCTAGTCAATGCCACTGATCAGCTGCTCATATGTGGACATCACCTTCTCCAGATCTTTAAATAATTTCTCCTTGGATTGCACCTTCATGCGAATTTGGACCTTGTCATTCTGAGTATGAATCCAATATTTCTTAGGCAAGGTTTCCAGAGCCTGTGGATATATTCTTGTCCATTCTATCATTCTATCTAAAGTGGCGGAGGCCTCTTTCAGTTGCTCATTTCTCTTCTTCGTTTCCACTTGGGCTCTTAGGAGGGGTGCGACTGTTTTCTTTATGGTGAACATCTCCCCATACACCTGCTTCATGGTGGCTTCCAGTGTCACCAACTCTCTCTGGATGGTAAGCGGTATTTCGTTAATAAGGGTGTTTTTGTCTTGGAGCTGTTGGATTTCTTCCCTTAGTGCTCTCTTTTCTTTCTTTGACCTAGCTTCTCTTTGTTCAGAGTCTTGTAATCTATTTTGTAGGGAAATGATTTCCCTACTCATCTGGCTCACATTTTCTTCTGTGGCTGCGGAAAAAGTAGTTTCGGCTGATGCTATCATCATTGGGTTGGTCCTAGTGTCTAGGACTATATCCTTTTTCATCGTGGCTGTGAATGGGGCGGCAGGGTTCCGTGTTAGGCATCTACTCTTTTCCTGCCAGATCTTGAAGGTGAACCGATCATAAGTGAGTCTTGTTAGGTTGAACACCTCCTCCTCCTATCCTTCAGAGGAGCCTGGCTCTGAGAGTTCAAAATGCATGTTGATTGCAAGTACTTCGATGGGTGGCAGCTCGGTCTGTACTCCTATTACTGGGGGAGGTGTCTCGGTGTCTTTTGATCTTTGATCCTCTTCCTTTTTTCTCTTTTGTTGTTCTTCTTCTTTCAGAAGCCGCTCCGCCTATGCCTTATCTTGTTCTGCCTTTTGCTTGCGCTCTGCTTTCTCTTTTATTTTCTCTTCTTCGTTAATTCTTCGTTCTTCTTCTACTCTTGATTCCTCTTCTTCCTTCCTTTTCCATTCAACTTCTACTTTAGTTTCTTGCTCTTCCTTCCTTCTGCGTTCGACCTCCACCTGATCCAATTATTTCTTGAGCTGTTGCTTAGCTTCTGCTTTCACTTTCTTCTCTTCCTTCCTTTTCCGGGAATCCTCCACCTATTTCTTTTTATGTTCTATCTTCAGGTTTTTCTTACGATTATCTTCATCTTCTTTCGCTTTCTTTTCAGCTTCTAGCTAAGCTTCTGCTTCTTTTTCTTTCTGTTACGCGGTAGAGTTGTGGCCTATGCTGGTTCGGGGCTTCTTGGCCTGGGAAGAAGAGGTGCCTCCCAACTTGCGGATTCTTTCCTCCAGAGTATGATCATCTTGATCCTCCTGATCGAACCATGCTCCCGGGGTGAGTTCCCTATCCATGTTATACCAGTTTATTTTCACATCCTTAGATGGGCGTTCAGTATGCTGGTAGCTCCATTTGAACTTGGCCCGTTTGCAGTGGTCAAGGACTATCCTCTCAGGATCGTATGTTCAGTGATCCAAAGGCCCCAGGTAGAAACCTTTGATTTGTTTAGCTTTCGCCTCTACCTCCCTGGAATCCTTGACTATGTAAGCACCAATGGTGAGCGGCAATGTAGGCCACGGCTTTTTCTTACCTTTAGTAAGGACCTTTGAGAAGTCAGAATTCATCTGATAACATACTTCCTGAATAAGCATCTTGTCCGTGACAAATTGGGGCAGAGCATTGGGAGTCTTGAATGAACCAAAGACCCAAATAAAGGTGTATTCTGCAAATGGAAACCAATGTGCTACCTTGACTAACGTTTCCATGGCTCGCCAGGACATGCATGGGGTGTCCTGACCGAACAATTTCATGTAGAGTGCAGGGATGAAACTTTGTGAGATTGACTCTATATTTTGCTTGTATTTAGAGTCCCAGAAATACTTGAAATTCTTTGTGAATTGGGCGTGCCCTCTCCTGATCCCAGTTGTGAGCCCATCCCTCAAAGTAGCACTTGGAACAAAATGCATCCAGTAGATAAGAGGCCATGTAAAATTCGGACGAGTATCCCTCCTCTGGTGCCAGTGCTGCAGATATGTTTGTTTTGAGATCCGCCATTAGTAAGCTAGCCTAATTGAAACGGGTGCCATATACAGTGACAAAGTTCATCAGGGATACCCAAGAACCACTAAATGTGGTGGCATTGGGATGACCATATATCCTACAGAGCATAGCTACCACCATCTTGTATACCTTTCTGAGGCCGACCACTGGATACTCCCGATCCTTCTTGATCTTGAACTTTTCGGGTTCTTCCCATCATCCTCTCAGGGTGTCTACTACAGTGATCGCATGGGTGGTGACCCATTCCTCTATGAAAGTCTGTTCCCGTTCTGCAAGCGCGTAATAAAACTCTGCATCCAAGCCTTTTAGATTTTCAAAAGCCTTTCCCTCGTAATCTCGAATTACCTACTTCCTGGGGTCGATCTTCTGTATGATCCATTCAATAACTTTCGCACATGGGAATATAGCTGGGTGGGCACCTGCGTAGTGAAGCTTCGACCTCTTAACTTGTACATATACTTGACGGTCGGGGAGGTCCTCTAGAAATTATGGTTGTGCGAATTCTTGGTATACTTGATACCAACTCATGCTTTCTCCTATACTAAATGTACATGCGATGTCCCCATAGATCGAGGGAGGAGAAATTGATATTTCACTTTCTGTGATTTCTATCTCTGGGCTCTTATTTTTCTTGCAAATTTTGGGAGGTCCCATGTCGCTTGAGGCTGAAGAGATGGAGACGCACTCTAACTCTGGTTCGGGATTCCCTGGCATGTTCATAAAATAGTCCCAATATAAGACAGATTCCATAATATTAAATTCCTAAGTATTGGTTTTAACTCTGACCAACTCAAATCCAGGAAAAGGGTGGATCTGCAACTTAGCGACCTATTTCTTGGGTCGCTGGGTCGCAGAGGTTCAAACTTTTAGAAGGGAGTGACCCTGCGACAAGGTCGCTGGGTCGCAAAACGTTTAACAATTCATGAGAGTGCGACCTTGCAACTTAGCGACTTACGACCGGGACACTGGGTCGATGAGTCGCAAACATCCATTTTTGAGAAGGATGCGACTTAGTGACTTAGCGACCGAGGTCGCTGGGTCGCGAGGGTCGTGGGTCGCACTAGGGCTAGCTAGGAGATTTTGACAGCGGCGTGGTCCTTTGCTTCATTTTTTAACTTAAAACAATACCAAGATTGACTGAGGAAAACCCATAAATGAGGATGAAGTGGTTACTGGGGGAAGAGACGGACACGGGGGAGGTTGGTTGGCTCCATTTATAAATCTGTGTTAGGAATGGCTGTGGTTTGGATAACTGGAAAGGACTCAGGTTCAGAAGGATCTGAAATGGGAGATGGTAGATGGCTTTAAAAAGGGTTAAGTTCAGTGGAAAGGGGCAATAAAATAGAAAAAACGGAAACATCCGGAGGATTAGGCAACTTACCCGAGAAAGTCGCGCTCTAGTTGGCCTGTCAGAAGCGTTTTTTTCTCTCCGTCACGTGTGTGAAATGCGACCTAGCGACCCTTCTATTTATAAAATGGTCACGCGTGCGAGCATTAAATGAGGTCGTTGGGTCACAAATATCTCGTGCTTATGAGATGTGCAACCTTGCGACCTTGCGACCTGGGGGGTCGCGGGGGTCAGTAGGTCACGATTTTGAAATTTGAGAGTGATTTGCGACTTGGCAACCTGGCGACCTGATAGGTCGCAGGGTTGCTGGGTTGCAAATTGGGAAAAAGACCTACTCTATGACTCAACGACTTAAGGTTTTTTTTTTTTTTGGAAACAGACTTGAACTTCAAATTCTGACTTAGCTTTTTCATGCTCAGGGGGGCTCAAAAAATTTTAGATGGTGAATTTTTGGAGCGTGTTGTAGCAGCTACAACAGTAACTATCACAGCCTATGAATTCTCTACTTTTTTTACTATCTCTGTATTAGTATAGTAGTAGAGTCTACCAATGTGTTTTCCAGCCATTCTATTTGATTGGAAAACTTTTCAATATCTAGTTTTGAATCATGTATAAAGGGTGGAAGCTTGCATTTGATCCTTATAGCACTGAGGAAACCCTGGGGGTCATAATTCCACTGAAAACTTTCTTGAAATTAATATTCTAATAATCTTTTGGTTATTTCTTTCTCAGCCTCCCTATTGTTTACTATGAAAGGGCCAATCTAGTTCTTCAACTTAAACTGAGTCTTTTTCTTTGAGGCCATAAGTTTATAGCATCTGCATTTAAAACTTGCCTTAAATATTCCAATGCAAAAACCCTTATGGTTAAAAATTTAGGTAACTTGTAAGGGGACAAATTGGTTCCAAATATTCTTAATTCTGTATGTCTCTCATATAAGTACCAATCTCCTACTTTGCATTGTTCAGACAATTGTAATATTCTTTTCATTTCCTCACTCACTCTGGGTTGTTTTAACTTGTATAGTAAATTCATGGCTAGTCTGATGAATAAGTCTGAAAAAAACTTTATAACTGAATTCATTTCCTTCCTTTTTGAGAAAGGATGTCCAAAATATCACTGATAGAGGCTGGCCCTCTACATTCATCTTTTGTAAAGTAATGGGAAAATGCTCAGCTTGAAAAAATAGAAACAAATGGAATAGATATGATGAATATCTAAATACTCCTTCTATTGGCAATATTGTTAACTGATAATGGATGTTATCAGCAATGAATCTAGCAAAATCAAAGATCATGGTAGAAGGCTGCCCAGGAAACAATGTAGATAGAAAACCAAAGATGGATTCATCAATGAATTCATCATTAAAGTATCCTAATATAAAGGTTAACATGGAAATCATCTATCTAGAAGCTTCAGGGAACTTTGAAGTGGAATAAGGAGGATTAACCTTTGGGATGTCTACATATGCAGGCATGAAATTTTGAAAGGTCATAAACCTCTTAGGAAAATCTATCCCTAAATATAACTGGGTCAATGATTCAATAGACAATGGAACTACTCTAGGATCAAATTTTAATTAAAGCATCTCATTTATAGATTCTGCTGTAATGGAAAACAAAATCTCCCTATCTGCATTCACAATGGATCTTTGATCAGGAACATATTGTTGCTGACACACTCTAATAAGGTCTTGGGCTGGATGAGTAACAGGAACTACATATTTGGCCAAATTGGACTCCCAAATAGGTATGTCATCTTGATTTTTATCCAAAAACTTATCATAACACTAGTTATCAATCTCTAGTAGATTAAATTCCACTACAGGGTCTGCAATCTTGTAATCTAAATCAGTTAAAGGAATGCTTTCTTCAGTGGAAATTGGAGGTTGAAGGGGATTAATAGTGGCAGCAGTATTAGCAGTAATTACTAGAGTAGGTTTGTTGATTTTTGAGGATTGAGGTTTGGAAGGCTTGATTGTTATAGATTTATTAGCTTTGGAGCCTGCAGCTTTGGGGGTGGCCTATTTCTTAGTCATCTTGTAATAATTAAAGCAAGTTTATATAGTTTTCTATAGTTAATTTTCACAAATAAAGGGAAATTGAGCAATTGTTGGGAAAGGATTATCTTAAAAAAGTTGTTTATTGCTCAATTTGGGCTTATCAGAGATAAAATTGGATTAAGACAGGAAACAGGGTTTCCTGAATGGTACAAATGTGGAAAAGAAGTCTTTTAATCAATATTTAGGCCTTTACACTTCTTCTGTGTTCAGAATTGGTCTTCAAGGGTTAAAAGATGATGTAAACTGAGGATTTTTTACTTTGAACGGCTGATAGAGGAATTCAGGATTCCTGGAAAAAACTGGCTAGGGTTTGGCCTTTTTTTGGGAAATTTACACCATCAATTGTTTTAATTCAGTCTTTTTCATCTTACAGATGGTATAATTTTGAAATTTACAGGTCAAAATACTGAAAAATACCTTTTCTGAAGTTTTTAAACGGATGAGAGGGTTTCTGGTGGCTTCGGCTTTAAACTGGATCCTTTGACGCAAAGGGTGGCTTGAATCAGCTTCAGATATATAAAACAGTGTTTAATTTTAGCTTCAGGAGAAGAAATCGATCAACAGGGGTTTAAAGCTCTTAAACAATCGGGGCAGAAGTTTTAACCAGTCGGAGTGCAAAGAATACATATATCAATGATATATCAAAGTTTTATCTTTCAATATAAATCATTATAAATGTCATTTAATGCAAGTCTATTCTAAGGCGGGAGGCGGATTTGTTTTTCGAATGCGAAAAACCATAGGTTGTTTTTGCGTTGGATAGAAGTGGTAAGCGGATTATTGCAATTCGAACGTGATCGAATCATATGTGACCACATTGCATCAGGTGGTTTTACGATACAACCCATTTTGCGTGATTTTGAATCCACAGTGATCGATCAGTTTTAGAGCGTGAAATTGATCGTGCCCGTTAGATCTGTTTTGCCAATGCGAACGGTTGAGATCTTTTTAAGAGTTGTAGTGGAAAGATGGGTGGGACCTGGGCATTTTATATGAGTCGGGCAATGATCTATGTAATAAAACTTTGTATATGATATGATTTATAACAGTGTTTTACACATGGGAAGGTTATATAGGTGCGGGGTTTGCATATATATATATGAAGTTTATATATAAGGTAAAGGTGCATCGGGCGGGTTATAAGGGGTTAACCCTGGGGTTAATTTTTATATAAAACGTGGGGTTTTATATATTGGGAAAATGGGAAAGGTTACCTTTATCTTGGGTTAAGCTTATGCGGAAAAGGTAAGTAAATTATAAAGGCACGATGGAATGAAACCTTTATAAATACTTAGGGTAAAATGGGATTAGCGAGATAGTAATGCTTTTTTTTTTTTTTTACAAAGGCGTGAAGTATTTACAATAAGATGTAACGGAGTAATGGGTAGAGCAATGTTTTCAAGTTACATAGGATGTAAATAAAATGCGCTTTTGTATATTTTTAGTTTTAATATATAGTTTTTAGACTTTTTGGAAGGTCTAAAACTATAGGGGGGCAGGATATTTGAATATTGATAGTTTTATGCCAAAGGGATATTTTTGGGATTTATTTCAACTTGTGGGTAATTACTTTGCCATAAAAAGCTTATAGTAGTGGGTTTTAGGGATAATAAAATAAAATGATTTATAATAATAGGACAAGGACTTTTTATAGGGATTTAATAGATAAATTAGAAGTTAATATGAAAAAGGGACAAAGAAAACACCAAAATGTAATTACATAACTTAAGCAAAGTGATAATATAAAAAGCAAAAAGCTTTAACAATTTATAATTTAACCACTTTAACTTAGAATATAATACTTTTGGAGGGTTTTTATGTATTTATGAATGAAGGAAATTAGTCAAAAGGGGATTTTATTTTTCATTAAGTAAAAGGTCTTTACTTATGAAACTTAAGTGTAATGGATGAATGTGGGGTAAATGATGATAATCGGGGATTAACATAGGAATTCAACACTTTTTAACTTATCAGTCATTGAGCCTTGGGTCCGGTCCTAACAGAAGTCAAATAAATGCTCTGAGCCTCTTTGAATAAAAGTTTAGAATGCAAAATAACTATAGGGGAAAGGAAATCAATAATAGTTGCCCGGCAAAAGATATATACAATCATTTTCCCACTTCTTTCTACCTACCCAATCCTTTAGTCTAACATTTTTTCTTCCATTTTTGCAGGTGCATTTGAGCTAGCAACCTTTAAAACATTATATTCTTTTGAAAGCAGTAAAAACTAACTAAATCTACCATATTTCTTCCGAGGGCTCAGATTAAACTGATGAGCTCCTCTTTATTCTCTACCTATCTACTGATCAGTCAGGATTAAACTGTCTGACTGATCTTTTATTCACTATATACAACATGTAAATTGAAACATGACAAGTCAAGATTGAACAGTTCAACTCATCATGGATTATGGCATTTACTCTGCCATAATCATTGTTGGAACACCTAATCCTACATGGGTAGGTGTGGAATACGAAAAGTCACAATGGAGTCCAAATGACCTTGGAATGTGAAACCAAGAGTCACACCATTGTACTATAAATGTACATCTTTGTATAATGGAAAATAAGAAAGCCTCACGCTTATCCTTCATTGTGTGTTGAGTCTCTTGTGCATGTGCTCATCTTCCTCATACACCATGTGTGTGCTTCAACATGGTGTTTAACATGGTATCAGAGCGGGCGATTTCTGGCCCTGCTCCACTTTGAATGAGCCATTTGTGTTTATGGCCTGTGCATATCTGCAAAATTGTTGACATTTTTGCAGCATTTGGAGAATTTTTGTAGCAGTCTTTTTGCCACATTCAAAATGTGGTTTTGGAGAAGGAGCAGCATTCAGAAGAAAGAGCAGCATTCCAGCATTGGTTTTGAAGAAGGCAGCACTGCCCATCTGAAGGTTTTCATTCTAATTTTTCTCTGCTTTTTAAAATCTGCATCATTTTGAAAGCGCTGCTGAAAAGTGTTTAATTTGAGTTTCTGAAGAAGAAGAAGTTTCTGGTTTTTATTGCAAAAGGAATCTGAGTTTTTTCTGCTGGAAAATTCATCATCTCTGCATTTTTGAGCTGCTGGAAATTTCTGAGATTTCTGAGTTCTCTAATTTCTGGGTTTTACTGTTGAAATAATCTGGAAAATTCTGCAATTCTGAGTTTCTCTCCTACTGAATTTGTTCTGCTATATTTTAAAGAAGAAAAATCTGCTGCTGTTTTTTGGAATCCCTACTCTACTCTGCTGTTTTAAAAATAAAATAAAAATTAAAAATTAAAAATTAAAAAAAAAAATCTCTGCAACACCTTGGCCTTTCGGCCCTCTCCTCTTCCCACGCAATCTCTCACCGGCCCTCCATTACCATACGCTCATTTCCATAAACCCTCCAGCCGACTTTACCCATCTCCTTCTCGTGCCCTTACGCTCAACCATACGCTCTCACCTGCAATTTCTGCACATTCGGCCTTACGGCCTGCCACTCACCTCTCCTCACAGCGGCTCACTAATCCCAACTCTGCGCCATACCTTATCACTCCGCCCCTTCCCTACACTCCTCCTGCCCTTACGCACCCGCACCCCTCTCAACCTCTTACGCCCTCCATACTTCACGGCCCTCCCTCCTCCTTGGCCGGCCCTGCGCACGCCCCTTGCAAATCCTCACTACACTCTCCCCCGCCTCCCTTTAATAATACCACACCCTTTTTAAATAAGTTACCTCCCACCTTTTTAAATACGACTCCACTCTTCTTTTTAAATTCGCTCACTTCATTAATACATTCCATTATTAATACATTCCACCACTCTATTATTAATACACTCCCTATATAATACGACCCCACTCTTTTTTTAATACATTCCATTATTATTTCTCCCTCCCACATTTAATACCCCTCCCTTACGTATATCTTTTCCCTTTTAATTTTGTATTATTAAAAATTCTTTTTTAATTTCAACCTTTAAATTTTTAATCCATTTCCTTTAATATGCCCCCCTCCCCCATATTTTTCACTTAGTTGGTCCCCCTCCATTTTTTAATTATTTCCCTTTCCCTTTTTAATTAATTCCCATTAACTCATTTTTTAATTAATTAAAAAAAAAAAAAAAACAGCAGAGAGAGCGGAAGGACATTGAAGAAAAGAAGACATGAACAGCAGAAAAAGAGGAATAGACATATGAAGCAGATGGATAGACAAAATTGAAAATTTGCATTGTGGCATTGATAAAAAGTTGATTTTTTGAAGAATTTTACAATTGAAGACAAGTTTGCCAGCTCTTTGAAGGAAATTTCAGCTGCTTTAAAGGCCCCTTGCACTAGTGTTTTCAGCTGCACATATTTTGCAGAGATATTGACATTGTATTGATATTGCTTCTTCATTCATAATCAGTGAATTTGAGTTGTTGATGTAATTGTTGATTGCCCTCCATCATGTGAGGAGCACACCTTGTACTTTGAGAGTTCTCTTGAGTCATTTGTATTTGTTGTTGCATCACATTGTAAACGGGTGCATTTTCGGTTGAAGCCGACACCTTTTCATTTTTGAGCCTAAATTGTTGAAAATGGCCAAAATCAATGAGGCATTAATTTTGTTGAATGACCTCATTCATTCAAATGTTGATGATGTGATAAAAATGAGCAAGGATGCTCTATGTAACATTCAGAGTTGTTTGCTAGATGCACATGAAAAGATTGAGTTTTTGCAGTTGGAATCTCAGCTCCAACAAGATGAACTTCAGCAAAAGAGTCACCATTCTGAACCTGTTTCTGTTCAGAAGATTGATATTGACTCCCATCAGCAGCAAGAAGATAAAGTTCCAGATGATTCCCATTCAGTTCATTGTACTAGAGCAGATTTACATGCAGATGCAGCAGCTCAGCCTGCACTTCTCAAGCCCATCATTAGACCTTGGGAAGAGCTTGTCCACAACAAGCACAGAACTGGTCTTGGATATGACAAGGATGTGTCCTTTCATATTCCAGACTACACAAAGCCCATCATATTTCAGAGTGTCGGATTCATGTATGACAGTTCACCTGCAGTTGTTCCAGATCCTATTCCACTTCCACAACATATTGAGAAATGCCAACACTGTGATCGAGTTGGCCACATGAAAGATCACTGTTTTGATCTTCATCCATGCAAGCACTGTGGTCGGCACACCCATTCTTCAGACAGATGCTTCAGACACAAGCCTCTTGCAAGAACCAAGATTCATCTTGGATGGATCGCTTCTTGGCAATGGGCATCAGCAGCCAAGAAGATGTTTACGACACATGTTAGAACTTGTTCACAGATATTGAACAAACTTGCAGTTGAGTTTTCGCCATCATCTCACCTTGTCCCCGACAGGGGGGGAAATGGTGGTCATGTACAAGCTTCGACGACAGATCAAGCGAGCCTGAGCCACAATCTCTCATTCTAGATTCAGAGTTGCATCCAGAGTTCAAGCGAGCCCGAGCCACAATTCGTCATTCTGGATTCAGAGATGTAGCTAGAGACACGGATGCCCATGAGCATACCTTCGGTTGGTGGATAACCTAAAACATCATTTTCGGTTGGTGGATAACCTAAAACCATCATCTTTGGTTGGTGGATAACCTAAAACCATCATTTTCGGTTGGTGGATAACCTAAAACCATCATCTTTGGTTGGTGGACAACCTAAAACCACCATAGGTCGTAGACCTCCCTTCTTTTAGGTTGAAGGTCTCCCTTTTTTATGAGGGACAATTCCTCTAGCAGAAGCCTTCAGCTTCTTGCCAGTTTTGGAAGAGTTCCGGAAACTGCAACAAGTTTTGCGTTCCAGTGTTTGTGGTCATCCTAAAACCACCTCTTTTTTCCAACATTTTCAGAGAGTTGATTCAGCCCAAGTGCTGCCATGTATACTTTGCAGATTTGTATTACAACTCTTTTCTTGGACTCACACATACCCCTTCGGATTAAGGGGGGATGTTGGAACACCTAATCCTACATGGGTAGGTGTGGAATGCGAAAAGTCACAATGGAGTCCAAGTGACCTTGGAATGCGAAACCAAGAGTCACACCATTGTACTATAAATGTACATCTTTGTATAATGGAAAATAAGAAAGCCTCACGCTTATCCTTCATTGTGTGTTGAGTCTCTTGTGCATGTGCTCATCTTCCTCATACACCATGTGTGTGCTTCAACATGGTGTTTAACAATCATCTGGAAAAAGTAAAAAGTAGTGGCATTTGCACTTGCACACTTTCATGTTTTATTTCTTTTTTTCTTTGGGGTGTATTATTTTTTCTAATTCCTTTAATTTTTCTTTTAGGACTTTTTGCCCTCTTTTTAATATACTTTTTTTTATATATTTTTTTCTTTTATTTTTTTACAAAATATGGGAAAACAACTTGCAGAAGGAAAAGTATGTACATATTTTACAAGACTATCATTAGTCAATTCAAAATTATGAATCCTATATTTATAGGACCCTAACAGGACGCAACAGAGGAGAGTTGACAAGCAACGTCTTTAGGGCCTCAAAATACTTTTGAGCAATCTCATCCCAGCAGAATGGGATGCCCTGCTTTAATAATCGTGTGTATCCTCTAGCCACTTATGCATAGTTAGGTATAAAACGACGTAGAAAATTAGCCTTACCTTGCAAACTCTGCAACTGATGTAATGAGGATGGATAGGGGAGATTAATAATAGCCTCAACCTTTAGAGGATTGAGGCAAATTCCGTCTTTAGATACGATAAAACCTAAGAGTCTACCAGAATCAACGCAGAAGACGTAATTGTGCAGATTAAGCCGAATATTGTAATGTCGACAATGAAGAAAAATCTGACGAAGATGGTCATGATGGTCCATGTGCTTAGCTAAATGAGCGGGAAGGTCATCCAGATAAGGTTGAACGATGTGTCGAATATCGTGAGAGGTATACGACATCGCTCGCTGAAATGTAGCCCCAACATTCTTTAAGCCAAAGGGGAGCTTCTTATATGTTAAAGTACCCCAAGGACAGATAAAGGCAGTCTTATGTTGATCAGTCAGAAGAATGTTAATATGATTCTAACCAGAAAAACCATCCATTAAGGAAAAGATCTCACTCCCGGCACAGGCATCAATGATCTGATCAATAAAGGGAGTGGGATAATTATCCTTAGGAATAGCTCGATTAATATCACGATAATCAACACAGACACGAATAGTTCCCTACTTATTATATATAGGAACAATATTAGAGACTCATTCTGTCAAAGGATAAATAAAACTAGCTCCGAAAAGTGTTTCAAATTCAGCCTTAATGGCGGCAGCTTTTCTAGGGTGCACTGGAAAAAGATGCTAGCGAATAGGTTTTGAACCGAGATAAGTAGGAATTTCATGCACCACTATACTAGGATCACTGCCGGGCATTTCTTCGTAGGACCATGCAAAGACATCACGGAACTCGCGAAAAGGGCTAGTATAAACTTGGACTTCATCAGAAGAACAAGTAACCCCAATATGGATGTTCTCGACAATTCCTGGTTTAACGGAAATGTCAATAGGCATCGTCTGTATAATGTTACTCAAGTTACCTTCCGTAAAGACGTCATGTGTCAAAACAGGGAACTGAAGTGGAGGAGAAGGAACTTGAGTTGCAAGATGCTCGAGACAAGTAGACATGGCCCCGAGGCCAGGCATAAACGAGGAATGATGATGACCATCATCCCACGGAAGATCCTCAAGATACATGGTTTCCACGATGGTCTCATCGAAAAGAAACACCTCTTTCAACATATCAGGAAAATCTGAATCACCAAGCTAGGGGGGTTGAGAGTAAATGTCAAGAGACATGCTCAAAGGAGCACAATCAGAGGACGGAGGTTCCGAAGCAGCAATGAGTTCATGATAATCAATCTCAATTGGAATCACAAGCATTGAATCTCCGAAGGAATCAATCTTCTTAGGCGAAGGAATAATCCATGGGTCATCAAACCGAGAAATCATATGAATCTATAAAAAAATCGGAGGAGGAAGAGGAAAAATACCCATGAGGGCAGGATCTTTAAAAAGACCTGGCCCTACGCTCTTGTAGGGAGTGGGAATATTATCCACATATGGAATGTTGTTCTCGGAAGAAGAGGTGAAGAAAGACAATTGATCAATAGTAACAATATTTCCTTCATGTGGAAATTTCAAAACACGAAAGAGAGTTGACGGAACACACAACATGGCATGAGTTCAACTGCGACCGAGGAGAATATTATAATTGAGCTTAGCGTCAACGACTTTGACCTTGACATTGAATTTCTTCCCTTTCAAAGTAATCGGTAAAATAACGAGAATACCTAAAGGTTTTGATTCTCTTTCATCAAATGCTTCTAAGTCATTTGGTGATGAATTCAGGGCTAGAGAACCAATAGCTTTCCAACACGAAGATGACATGATATAGGTTGACGCTCCTTCATCCATAACTACTCGATGAATGTAGAGACCATTAATAACAACTTGAATAATGAATGCTATCGGATGCGAAAGTCGTGGAACGAAATTCTCTAGATCGAAAGCAAGAAGGCTAGTATCGGCAGGATCGATCCCGTCAATTGCAGATAACAAATCTCGTCACTATGATGCACATCTCTGAAGTACTTCTAACGCGGACATCGCGGATGGTGCCTGAGCCAAATCCTCAAAAATATTGTAATGGTGAGCGACATGGGCGTTGGGATTATAAGAAGATTTATGGAGGACACCTTTGGAAGGTGGTCGCACAACGGATTCAACATTGGGCCTTTCAATTTCAAGAGGACCAGTAACAGGGGAAGGAGGAGGACCATCAGCGATCACCTTACCCATGGCCTGACAGGAACTAGCATAATCTTTCGACCGAGGAGCAATAGAAACGACGGCAAAACCATCCATCATGAACACCTGAGAGCCAAATGGGGCAGAGGACTAAGGTTGCTCTACCATCTGAGTCTGTTGAGATGGGAAAGGTTCTTTAAGAATGATCGGAGTTTCATGGGTGCCTCTGAGCAATCGGCTCACTTTGGACCGTCGAGGATAGTCCTTGGTGAAGTGCTCTTCATCACAAATCAAACAAGGGTACTTTGGTTTACATTGAGAACGATCGCCGGCACGAGGTTTCTAAGAATCATGTTTCGGGGTATCAGATTTGGATTTACCCTTACCCTTCTTCTTACCTTTAGAAGCATTATCCGTAGGATTGGCCTGAATGGCATTAACTTCTGTGGGTTTACCAAAATTCTAAGGAGATTGAGAAGCAACATTATTGGAAGAAGCGGACTTCAACTTCCCAATATTTGAAGATGAAGACTTTTGAGAAGTCTGAGACATAGAACCAATAATACCATCGACGAATGGTGTCGCTGGTGGTTTAGAAGTTCCAGGCCGAGAAGCATCAGGTAAGATATCATATAATGCGCCAGACTGAGAGTACACAAGATCAAGGTACTGGGTGTAAGCAATGGCTTGTTCCTCGGTTACACATGCCCCCATTGCTATGTCTTTGGCAATCTGATTGACAAAGGAGGTGGTGAACCAATGAGTTAGAAGTTGATCAGGAATTTCAAAATTGATCATGCGACGACGACGTCGCCACTCATGAATATGATCTGAGATATGAGTAGCTTGGTCATGTTTCAATGAAGTGAGGAGGTGCGTCCCGGTCTCATAACGGACTGGTAACTGAAAATGCGTAAGGAACGCCATGGCTAAATAATTAAAATCCTGGAAGACGCCACGAGATAGCTCAATGTACCACTTTGCAATGGCACCAGTAAGAGTTCGCTGGAAAAGATGGAGTCTAATAGAATCGTCAACCCAAGAGTTATATGAACACCACAAATGGTAAGTCATAACATGTGCTTTAGGGTCTTCGTGAGACTTGCCCTAAAATTTAGGACAATCACTAGGAATCTTGGTTGGAACCGGAGGCCAATACGGGTTATGAAGATGGGATCGTTCGTCAACTTTGACACATCAGGTAACTCCAACATAGCAAGAAATGGTAATTTGGTATTGAAATTCATCGAAGGTCTTTGATAAGGATCTGTATGTACATTCCATCCAGTTCAAGCAGGATTCTATCCCCATACATTTTGTCCCGGAGGATTCGGATCATAGGGATTAGAAGCAGGATAATTCCGTTGATACTGGGGTTGAGGACCAGGATATTGAGTCGGAGTAGACCATTAAGGTCCTTGCTGAGCAGCGTATGGAGTCTGTTGTGGAATGTAAGCATGGCTTTGAGGTTGATGATAGAAAGGTTTATTTTGAGGGTAAGGAACCTGAGGCTTAGTATATACCGGTTGATATGAACCTTGAGGGTAGTAAGCACCTTGCAGTTGAGCAGGCGGACCCAGCTGAGCAGGTTGAGAAGAGTGTTGAGCAGGTTGCTGAAACGATGGAACCGGCTAAGGAGCAGGTTGAATCGGTTGCTGAGGGCCACCGGGTTGGCCTTGTGGGAAAGGTTGGCCTAATGGTTGCGATGGACCAGGTTTTTCCTGATAACTAGGTTGACCCGGAGAAGGACCGTTGGGTTTTCCTGGTTGTACAACATTTGAGCCATATTGAGCATGTGGTTGTTGTTGTGGTGCAACAGGTTATCCCTGTGGTGGGTAGATTTTCCCCCCAGGAGCATAAGATAGTCTTGGTTGATTCAAAGTTTGACCGAAAAGACCGGAGGGTTGTCCATGTTGGGCCAAAGGTTTCCCTTGTAAAGGTTAGCCTTGTGGACCGTATGGTTGTCCTTGTGGACCAGAGGTAGGGCCCTGCTGAGCTAAAGGTTGTCCCACAAGGGGTTGTCCTCCTTGCAAGCCAGAGGGTTGCACAGGAAAGGTAGGCCTGAAATGAGAAACGGTCTAATAAGGATCAGCAGGATGCAAATAGACCGGATTACCATGCTCATCATAACAAAACGGATATGAATAAACAAGGTTACTGACAGCATCATAATGATGAAAAAGAGGATTACCAGGAGCCTGGGGCTATTGATAATCCTAAGAGCTCTGTTGCTGAACAGCCAATAGATACTCTTCAAAAGTAAGACTGCCAGGAATCACAGGGGTAGTGGAAATAATTCTAGAAGCAGGCATGGCTTTCGTCGAAGGAGCATAACGTCAGTGAATATCCAACATCTTCTCATCAAACACATAGATAGAAACCATAGGCGTGGTAGAGTTAAACGGGGTTTCCATGGCACGGGTTTGTGAGCTACCTGGGTCGGGATTAACTGGCCATGTAGGGTTGAGAAAAATAGACGTGCGGGTGTGAAAATATCCTGACGACTGATGGGTAACAATAAGTGTGGATGAAGCCACACAGACCGTTGATCGGACTGGAACAGATGTAACAGTAACTGACAAACTAGGTTTCGAAGGCGATAGTCCTAATGAAGGTAAGACCGAACTCTAGGGAGGAGTTACTGTACTGGATTTCATAATGGAGGCAACACTATACATAATCTGACTCAAGGACCGATAGCCAAGTAGAAACACGAGGGACATATTCCGGTAAAAGCTGATATTCTCCTGTAGAAACAGGCTTTCCTTCACTACCAAGAGGATTAGATGAGTCCATGTCTAACTTCGCCGTAAGATCTTCAAAAATACTACGGGGACTAGGAGGAAAATCAACATCAAAAATTGGCGAGCCCGATGTAAGAGGAGGAAAATCTCCTTCTTCCCCAAAACCAGACCAAGCACCAAAAGGAGGCCAATTGAACTCAACTGACTCTTCAGGAGGAGATCGAGTATCAAGAGGCAGGACAGACGGGAGAATAGGCTGTGAGATCTCGGCAGACCTAGTGGACTAAGGAGTTTCAAAAGAAATGTCCGAGAAAGAACTACCACTAGGAGGTAGTGAGGACGACGAAACCGGTAGTTCCGCCACCGTGACCGTATATCAAAACAGAAAGGAAAAAAGAAAACCAATTGAGGACTCCAAGATAGAAACCAAGGAGAAACAACAGGCCAAGTAATAAAACTTTAATGGGCGTGTGATTGTAGGTGATTAATTTTTATGACACTGAAACCATATTTTGTTGTTTCATCTTTAAAGAGTCGAAAAACAGGCCAAATATGACTCTAGTCGTTTTCAATTTTAAACGAGCGTGAAAGGACAAGTGCTCAAGGATCTCTTCTCTTTTTAAATATTTATGAAAAGATCAAAATGACTACTCTGGAATACTAAGCAAGAGGGTATACTAGGTTTCCGTCAACTGCCATATACACCTTGGTGATCAAATGAAACAGAAATGACCAAAGACTTGACATACGTGCAGGTAGTCTCCCCGAATTCTGTGTTCAGTGTATCACGGTTACAAAGCGGTAGACTCAACTTCCTATGGATAAAAGGATTGCAACCTAGAAGGGTCTCCCTTTATAAACTCGACGATACGGGGAGTACAAGTCCATACTAGCGCTATCTAAAGCCAGATGGCGAACGACAGCTACTAGGTTTTAAGATGTCGGAACACGTTTCTAGCCTAGACCACTAAAAAATTTTCGTTAGGTTTCAATGCTTCCTTAGGTTAATTAAATAAATTTTAAAGTTGATCTGGGATTATGTTTCAGTTTTAAGGTCCTATCGATTCTGGATCTCAAAAATCCCTAAATGCAAGCTATATGAAAATGAACATCATTTCTGATTCAATGAATGCTAGTTATGAGAAGGATAGAGATCTTTCAAACAAAAGAAAGCAATGAGACTATGTGAAGAAATCCACTAATGCATCTAACAGAATATAACGAAAATGAAACTCATTCCTAGATAATCAAATGCTAGTTATGCAAAAGAGTATTTCACTTTCAATGCAAAGAAAGAATGCAAATTATGTTTTTTATTTTTTCAATGAAAAGAAGTACATGATGCACTAATTACATGAAAAACAAAAACAAACACTAGCTTAAATGCTGCGTAGGAATCAAAATTGAATGACTCAATAAAACGCGAAACAAACACAAGAAATCACTCAAACTAGTGTTGCAATATTTCAAACCAAGAGACAGTTTTCAAAATGATCCAAAACAAGAAATGTAATCCATGCTTGGAGAAATAAGGCGAAGAACCAATCGAGAAAATGAAATGATTCTGCAACCAAGGAAATCACTCAAAAGATCAAGAAAACTAAGTGCAATCAGTCATAAATGGGATTGACAACAATAAAACTGACTCGATTTTCGAACATAAGCTCAATGCACTAGGACACCTAGAAACCCTAAGGCGTCAACTGACACTGATAAGAAGATGGACAAAAATCTGAGAAAAGAAAGTCGACAACAATTAAAACAATCCCAAAGGCATAATTATGCATAAAAAATAACCCAGAAGCAAGCACAATTGACCAAAAGACTCATCAAGGAGGTCAAACTAATTCCTACAGGGGTTGGCGCAATTATAAGGCTATAATCTGCGCCATACAGGGTTGGCATGACTGCAAAAAGAGCAACCTACACCAATTGGCATGATTTTTCAGAGACAAAATGCGCCAAGCCAGATAACTATGGGAAAAAGAGGAAAAACCAAAACATAATGAGCAGAGTTCAATCTTGACACTCTAGAGCTGAACAGAGGATGGAAACTAAGCAAGCAAACTAGAAAATATAGATAACTAAATCAATAATTTAAACTGACCCAACAAGATGAAACGTCAAACTCGCACAAATCCCCAGTGGAGTCGCCAATTTGTTATGCAGGTATATCCTCTCTGCGGACAGAGATGATCCCTCTAGCCCTAGAGTGGGTCTAGATACAAAGGGAAACGTTAAAGTGTTGCTTCCTAATTATTGAATGAACAAGGGGCACAGTAGATTGACCTACCTGGAATCCAATGTTGTCGTTGTTGTTGTAGTAGTGGTGGTCTCTCCCCCCCGCCTTGGCAAGTCACGGTCCGTTCGCCATTATGCTTGGATACCTGCACATAGAACAAGACACAAGAACAACATTTCATTCATAACTATTAACCAGTCAAGGAGGGCTAAACATATTGCGTTAAACAAACATCATAACACAACAGTGGAATTAAACAGTAGTCATGTATATAAATGAATAGAAGGAAGAGTTAAAACCGATGCTTTGACGTCACAGTCTCTTCCAGCGGGATTCAGGCGAAGCACGTCTCAGATGCTCGTCAGGGAATTCAGATGGGATGAAGGCATGGACTCAAGCTCTCTCATAAGTCATGGACTCAAGCTTCCTCATCGTAATTCATTCTTATTCTATCTTCTCTAGTCATTCAGCTATAATATGTCTAATTCTCCAAGTTCAACTATCTTGTACTAAGAGAGATAGCTTATTTTATAAAGGAAAGGGAGGAGGTTAGGATCCCTACAAAGGTGGGAGGGAGGCCTATCCTTTAGGAAGTTCCCATAAGAAGTGGAAACCATAAACCTAAAGGAGTTAGTCTGTGGTTTATCAGTTCAACCACTCCCAATGACTCATCCTCGAGGTGGTTGGAGTGGAATCTCTGCCTCTATTTTAAAAAAACATTCCATAAAAAGCTTGGCACGGGTGGAAAACTGGGACAAAGCGCTAGCTAGCACAGGGCCCAGTGTTAATCTTCCTCTTCGGCGCGAGGGCATAACTAACTACCCGCGCCAAGGCAAAAACAATGGTTTTTCAGTCTCTGCTCAGGGAATTGTCAATAGAAGGAATGTTACTCTCATGTAAAGGGACACAATGATGGTCTTTCCAAGGCATGACACTACTTATTGATCACGAAAATGACCCTCCAATGGGCGAGATGGGGATTGTAGGGATAGTGAAAAAATGTTGTGTAACAACTAGATTTCTAGTGTTTACGTTTATTATATATTGCATCACGTTTTCTATTGTATCTTGATCATCCACAGATATTCAGGCGCCATTAGTAGCAGGAAGCGGGCCTACAGGGATCGTGGATCGAGGTTACCATCAACTGGTCCAAGGATAGCGATTGGAAAAAGGTATTTATGTATCTTTCCTCTTTGCATTGTAAATATTAGTTAAGAAATCTTATGTTAGAAAGAATATCGTGTTGCTAGACTGACTCTAGGGCTAGAGAGAGCCCCTCTGTCTGCAGAGGGGATTTATCTTGACAAAAGACATCATAGCTTAGGGTTCAACGTAATCAATTATTTAAAAAATAATAATACATTCATTTTTTTAATCCCCAATGTTCATATTAGAAGCCCCTCCCAAATTACTCTAACATATCATCAGCAAATCTATAAAAATGACACCTAAATGATTATCAGAAAAAGATAGCTTCAATGAATATATTTGGACAGACCACTCTGAAATAATTCGACCTCTGTCTGCTAGCGAAAATCTGAAGTGAGGATTTCATTTTCTTTGGTTTGGGGTGATTTTTTGGGTAGTTTTCAAATTTCAGGGATAAGACTTCATTAAATATTCTCGGCCCTCATTAAGGAATTTATTTGGAGCATTCATGTTGTTGGAAATAGTTATATAATTAAGTATTCTATAGCTTGAGAAGAAAACCCACAAGCGATTAATCTATCACACCAAGTCTCCACACAGTCCTATCATTGATCCTTCAAGAAACTGGATTAATCAATATACACAAAAACCTAATTGGTCTATACAAAAGGTCGACGTCTACCTTGAAGTATTTCGAGTCTTGTTGTTCCAAAATTAAGAATTGATAATTTACCTTCAGTTGACAATATCCTGGAGTGTGACATCGTGGAGCTGTTTACTTCAACTATAACAACTCTCATGAAATTTCCATCTAATAAAGTTAAAATAACAACCACGGTTGATGGGACGCGTATTCCAAGCTGAATGTTGGGCAAAACATCCTAGTGTGGGTGTTCACATGGTTTATTATGGCTAAGGAAATTGGAAAATGCTATGGCTAAGGCTTTAAATGTTATGGGACCAGCTCCAAAAATAGAAGAAAAGAGAGATCAACGCCTTAGAAATCAACCACTTCTAGGGGGAAACCTCCAATACCTTACATAAATGAACAATTCTTGGATGATACAAATGAAAAAACCTCCTGCTATATATAGGAGTCCATGGGGTCACAATATAACCCTAGTCGACCTAACAATAATAATGTAAGGGCACAATAATAACAATATTGGGGTTACAGGGGTACAACAATAACAATAAGGGGGTTACACTAACAACAATAAGGGACTATACTAGTAATATAGGGACCTAACATGCCTCTCTCCTTCAAAAAAGTGTTGTCCTCAATGCTTGAGTAGCTTCGGATGCTTCTGTATAAAATTCTCATCCTCCCATGTAGAATCTTCAGTGGGTAAGTTCTTCCACTTGATGAGATACTCTAAAATTGATCGATTTCGTAGTTGTCGCGTTCTTGTTTATGTGACTGCTTCAAGTTCCAATAGGTTTTTTCCTTTCTCATCAAGTTATGACAATATTGTTTGATTTGGAATTTTTTCACCTATAACCCTCTTTATGCACTAAACATGGAAAACTAGATGCACTCGCGAAGAATTAGGAAGCTCCAATTTGTATGCCATAGTACCAATCTTTTGCAACACCTTGTAAGGACCATAGTACTTTGGCGATAATTTATTATCCTTCTTAGCTTGCTTGAGGGAATTTTTTTTTGTATGGTTGTAGCCATAAAAATAAACCTCTTTTGTCACCTATAACCCTCTTTAAGCACTAAACATGGAAAACTAGATGCACTCGCGAAGAAGCAGGAAGCTCCAATTTATATGCCATAGTACCAATCTTTTGAAACACCTTGTAAGGACAATAGTACTTTGGTGATAATTTATTATCCTTCTTAGCTTGCTTGAGGGAATTTTTTTTGTATGGTTGTAGCATTAAAAATAACCCTCTTTTGTCACCTATAACCCTCTTTAAGCACTAAACATGGAAAACTAGATGCACTCACGAAGAAGTAGGAAGCTCCAATTTGTATGCCATAGTACCAATCTTTTGCAACACCTTGTAAGGACCATAGTACTTTGGCGATAATTTATTATCCTTCTTAGCTTGCTTGAGGGAATTTTTTTTGTATGGTTAGAATTGTTTTTTTTTGTATGGCAAGGTGATTAATTTACAAGGTATTTGTTTGGGTCAAACAACTAACAATATTGTCGAGTATAGTGTAGAGATTGAACTATTATCAAATGCCATTGATATTTGGATTAGAGATTTGGTTGTTAAGTTAGACTCACAACTCATTGTGTCACAATTGAACTGGCATTATTCTGTGCGCAATCCTCAAATTTTGCGTATGTATTTACGTGTTCGATTATAGGAAAGACATTTTGATTTCATCACATATCAACATATTCCAAGACGTTTAAATACATTAGTAGATACATTAGCAAACCATGTATTAGATAGACATTTGCGCAATATGTAACTCAAGACATCAATATGATTTAGAAGTAGCCGTAGAAATGAGCATTATAAAGTGTAGGAGAGATAGTATATGAGAGAGTAGATATATATATATATAAGTGTGTTACATCCAAAAGCTCAAAAAATACGTGTTATGTTACAAAAATGGCTCTCTGAGCCTACATCAATACAAAACTTATAAATAGGGTTGTTATCAGCCCACATGGTGCTCATGGTAGCAGTTGATTGCTCAAATTACTCACCTGAGTAATCGGTGCAATCTGCTTGGAACTCTGACTATATGTCTTTGAAAGCGCAGTGGAATCTCATCAAATGTAGCATACTCGAATGTAGCATACTCTGGAATGCCTCTCGTAAGGCCCACCAAGCTCCACTCCAGCTCAGCTAGTGTCTTCTCCCACCTCATAAGGAGCATCCTCTACTGGATGGGCTACCCTCCGTGCAATCAGTGACATGCCAGGAGGTCTCTAAGGACCCATATATGTAAACAAATCATAAGTTTACATTTCAGAATACATAACAAAAACATTCAAAAAGTAAAAAATGTTAAAAAAATTAGTTTTTACCTACATCGGTCCACTGTGTTTCTGGTGGGATCGGAATATCCGGATCTCCTTTAAAGTCGATGTCGGCATATCCGTAGTTGTAAAATATCTTTCACTAATAATCACATATAATGGAACATTGTCGATGTGTTTCGAACCAACCAGTGTGGTTCATCATCAGGACTAGGTGATGATGAACCACACTGGTTGGTTCGAAATGCATCAACAATGTTCCATTATATGTGATTATTACCGAAAGAGATTTTACAATTTTATATGGATCACAGAAGCATAGATTCTAAAAATATGCGTAGTTCTCAACTATGATAAGTTGACGTTGCAGCCAGCTGAAGAAGGCTGTGGGGAAATGCATATGTTGCCCCCTCCCTGTCGGGGCATTATGTCGCACCATCGCATCAGTCTCGGATCCCTCGGGGCTGGATCATGGATCTCTAACCACTGATACTGGAATAAGGGCACTCTCTATAGAAATAAGGTCACCAGAATTGACCTGTACCCAAACTATTATAGTCTCCTTGTCTTACACTTAGTTAGTTGGCTCTTCATGTTAGCCAGCAATGCCTCACACCAGTTGAACATTATTGGGGCCAAGCAGTCCACCGCGTATTGGAACTGAGATTTCATTGCCTCATGAAACTCCTGGGCTCCTGCCACTCTTATGATGCAGTGGAGTATCGTACATAGGGGAAGCACTCTGATGGAAGAAATATCTACCTTCAAACTCTCTGTTTTTCATGCCCCATGAAATTATATCTGGATGAGCATGCTAGTGCTCTCACCCCTTGTGCGAGCTCCGGAGAGTTGGATCCTCTCCCCTATCCTGGACAGTCCAGTGATGAAATATATGTCCATCACATCTAACTCCAACTCATGGTCCCCGCTGATAAACAATTGTCGGTCCACGTCACAATTACCGATTAAGTATTGGAGAAGCTCTAGTTGAGCTCTTAGACCGGATGTTTGGAAGAATGAATTTCAATAATTCGTAATTGTGCAGAGCATTGACGCAATCTTGGTCCTGCAAGGCTTGGTGGTCTTCCAACTCAAGGCCCCGTTCTTTCCATTTGACCAACAACTTCGATGAAATCACCTGCAAAACATGTCCAATTGGCTTTTTAGGAGATTTCATTGAAAAACTTTTAGAAACTAACGGTGGAGTTAGGTGATTTTCCTATTTTAAAATCTTTCTTGCGGCCAGTCTGTCTTGGTGGAAAACTGTCCTAACAGGCTAAAGACAACCAACACGACCCCGATAGCTTGAAATCGCGCTGGTCGCATGCGATTTTAAAAGTTTGAAATTCCTCCCCTAATCTCCCTAATTCTAAAACCAAATGACAAATGAATAGAATCAAATTGAAAAGGAGGTTTAGAGTTCTTGACGGATTGACGAATGGTGTTCTGGATCGACCACACCGATGATTTGAAATTCAGAGGAAAAATGGACAAAATTCTCTTCTCAAAATATAAAGGTGAGAATGATTTTTTATTTTTTATTTATTTATTTATTTATTTTTATTTTATTTCTCGGTTGATTTATAGATTTTTGAAAAAATTTTGCCAATATTTTATTATTTTTCCTCTATATCCGTGATATTTGTTGTTTATGTGCAGAACAACACTTTAACACTAATCATGATTGTTTTCGATGAAAACGAGTTTAATTTTATCTCTTTTTGGGCTCGTTAAATGTTTACAAAAAAGGAACCCCCTGGAGTCAACTTTCAGCTCTTTTCTGACTCGAGAAAAATGAAAAGATTGCCAAGTAGTTTTCATTTCGAACTCATTAAAGTGAATGAACCAACATGATCATAGCATACATTTACCCCATTTTTGGGCTGAGATTTACTATTTACGAAAAAGGAATACCTTGATCAAGCATGGTCAAGAGGTTCTTTGAGACATAGTTTTTCTACCTTTTCAGATTCGAGAGATGACTTACGAAAAGAGACGTGATGGAGTTTTCTTTTTGTCTCTTTTCAAACTCCTTAAACATGAAAAGTTACAGATTTTGCCTTTCGTTGGACTCATTAAAGATGAAACAACGAAAGACTTGTCACCATGAGGAGACCTCCTTCATCATTCCTAGGGCTCTTTAAACTTACTAGGACGGATTCATTCGAAGAATGAACTTACATGCTCAACATATGCTATCCTCTTCACGTTGGCTATTAAAAATAGGGAGGTACTCGTTAGAAATAACGAGGGAAAATTGTTAACATCCTATGTGTATTTTTGGCAGCTTGTTGCTCTTTAACATGACACTCATCTGCAATTCATGTCGAGTTGGGGACATCCTACATTTGTCACTTTGCCTCCATGGGTTTGGGAAATAAGTTATCCTCTCATCTGATTAACAATTTTTTCAACATGACCTATGATCCTATTTGAGTCAAATGCTGCCACACTCCGGAGTCGTGTCGCCAATATGTTCAAGAGAAGTCTTTTTGTCAAACATCCTCTGTAAATCTCATCTCCTCTGTTACAATCCTAAATCACTCAAATCATATATCTTCTTAAGATATATGTCGTTTCATGTCAATGATGTGGGAATCATCATGGCCCTCCTTCGACGAATCACTTCCTGTCGACTTCAACTCATTATCTAGGAAGGTGATTTAGAAACTTCTTTTCAGTACCTTGGATCTTGAATGCTTCAATGTAAATTTCTTCGTGTTCGACGATGGGTTCACATCATTGGCCTTCAATTGAATGATTCTGCAAGTGTTCGATTTCAACACATTTATTCACACTTGTAGATTGTGTTGTTGTACCTTGAGGTCCATCGTCATTATTGGTGGTCTCTCTCGTGCCTGTTAATGTTTCTCATCATTGACTAGTAATCAGGTGGTTTGTACCATGTTAGACACCAACACATTTGTTTGCATGGCTAGATTCGTACATTGGGCTGATTTAGATCGCGGTGAAGATCTTGGGTCACATCTGATTTTTGGTCCAGGCTGCGTGGAGTTATTAAGTATTCATGATTGTATACATGATCTTATCTATATGGATGGTTGCATCTATACCGCGGCTCCATTTATATGATCTCTTTTAGAAGGATGGATGCAACCATACCGTGGGCTCATGTGTCATTTGATGCCTAGTGCAACATCATGTAGTTAGGAATACTTGTACCAGAGATGTCATATATTGTAAAATGTTTGATTTGGCATGTTTTTTTGGAGGTGGTATGTGTTCCTTGCCTTGGTTCATAAATCATTTCAGCCATCACTCCTTGTTATGCCTTCATGCTTTAGGGGTCATCTATTACACAATAAGTTGTCACCATGCTCATTTTCCCGTCCCTGATTTTAAAATGCCCTGTGACAGATCTTGTGCAATGTTTCCATCATCAAGAAATATGCTAACATATCCCCTTGAAGATCCAAAGAAGACTTCCCTGAAAGATTACTGAAGAAACTTTGTCAAATTCCTGGTTTCCTAGGTCAGTTCCCTTCCTGGTGCCATGACTGCGCTGATGTCTTTTTCACAGTTCTGGCCTAGCACTGTCAGTGCCCTAATTTCTTGGAAAACCGTGCAAATCCCCTTTTTGGCAGTGATTCCCCAAATGGAGGAGAATCTTCGACCCCTGGAAGCTCAAGGGCTCTGAGTTGGTTGTTGAACATAGATAATAAGGTCAAGCTCTCCCATTTTAGAACCTTGATCTCATTCATGGGGGATAACCCCTTAGAAAGTGGGCCTTCCTCCTCCTTTCATGGGCTCCCAACTTCCTCTCCCTCGCTATAAATTCACATCCCTCATTCCTCCAATTTTAGAGCTTTGTTGATCATTGTCAGACTCGTCTAAATTCTCATCCCTTTGCATGCTAGCATCGTGATTAAGCCCAAGTGCATGGGAGACAGAATGCTTTTGACCTAGGTGAAGGACTCAGATTTTCAATTAAGGGCACCTCCAATATCAAGGCCTAGTTGCAATCTCTCCTTTATAATTTATCAATAATATGATCTGATGTTTTCTTCCTATATTTGTCTACATGTTCATGCAAATATTCTGGTGCTCCTTGATATACTAGATTTCTAGTGTTTACGTTTATTATATATTGCATCGCGTTTTCTATTGTATCTTGATCATCCACACGTATTCAGGCGCCATTAGTAGCAGGAAGCGGGCCTACAGGGATCGTGGATTGAGGTCATCGTCAACTGGTCCAAGGATAGCGATTGCAAAAAGGTATTTATGTCTATTTCCTCTTTGCATTGTAAATATTATTTAAGAAAACTTATGTTAGAAAGAATATCGTGTTGCTAGACTAACTCTAGGGCTAGAGAGATCGCCTCTATCCGCAGAGGGGATTTATCTTGACAAAAGACATCATAGCTTAGGGTTCAAGGTAATCAATTATTTAAAAAATAATAATACGTTCATTTTTTTAATCCCCAATGTTCATAGTAGAAGCCCCTCCCAAATTCCTCTAACATATCATCAGCAAATCTATAAAAAGGACACCTAAACAATTATCAGAAAAAGATAAATTCAATGAATATATTTGGACAGACCACTCTGAAATAATTCGACCTCTGTCTGCTAGCGAAAATCTGAAGTCAGAATTTCATTTTCTTGGGTTTGGGGTTATTTTTTGGGCATTTTTCAAATTTCAGGGATAAGACTTCATTAAATATTCTCGACCCTCATTAAGGAAATTATTTGGATCATATGTTGTTAGAAATAGTTATATAATTAAGTATTCTATAGCTTGAGAAGAAAACCCACAAGCGATTAATCTGTCACACAAAGTCTCCACATTGTCCTATCATTGATCCTTCGAGAAACTGGATTAATCAATATACACAAAAACCTAATTGGTCTATACAAAAGGTTGACGTCTATCTTGAATTATTTTGAATCTTGTTGTTCCAAATTTAAGAATTGATAATTTACCTTCAATTGACAATATCCTGGACTATGACATCGTGGAGCTGTTTACTTCAACTATAACAACTCTCGTGAAATTTCCATCTAATAAAGTTAAAATAACAACCACGGTTGATGGGACACGTATTCCAAGCTGAATGTTGGGCAAAACATCCTAGTGAGGGTGTTCACATGGTTTATTATGGCTAAGGAAATTGGAAAAGACTATGGCCAAGGCATTAAATGTTATGAAACCAGCTCCAAAAATAGAAGAAAAGAGAGATCATCGCCTTAGAAATCAACCACTTATAGGGGAAACCTCCAATACATTACATAAATGAACAATTCTTGGATGATACAAATGAAAAAACCTCCTTCTATATATAGGAGTCCATGAGGTCACAATATAATCCTAGCCGACCTAACAATAATAATGTAAGGGCACAATAATAACAATATTGGGGTTACAGGGGTACAACAATAACAATAAGGGGGTTGCACTAACAACAATAAGGGACTATACTAGTAATATAGGGACCTAACATGCCTCTCTCCTTCAAAAAAGTGTTGTCCTCAATGCTTGAGTAGCTTCAGATGCTCAGTGTATAAAATTCTCATCCTCCCATGTAGAATCTTCAGTGGGTAAGTTCTTCCACTTTATGAGATACTCTGAAATTGATCGATTTCATAGCTGTCGAGTTCTTGTTTCTGTGACTGCTTCAGGTTCAAATATGTTTTTTCCTTTCTCATCAAGTTATGGAAATATTGTTTGAACTGGAATTTTGTCACCTATAACCCTCTTTAAGCACTAAACATGGAAAACTAGATGCACTCGCGAAGAAGCAGGAAGCTCCAATTTGTATGCCATAGTACCAATCTTTTGCAACACCTTGTAAGGACCATAGTACTTTGGCGATAATTTATTATCCTTCTTAGCTTGCTTGAGGGAATTTTTTTTATATGGTTGTAGCCATAAAATTACCCAATCTCCTACATCAAAACTTCTCTTGTTGCGATGTTGATATGCATGTTGTTTCATTCGATTTTGTGCCAAATTTAGGTTATCTTTTAAGAGTTGTATAACTTCTTGTTGATGCTCGATGTGATCTTCCACTACTTGAACCTTAGAATTTTCTCTTAAAGATGATGTGATGGATGGTGGATGATATCCATAAAGTGCCATCAATGGGGTCATTTTTGTTGCAGTATGGAAGGGAGTGTTATACCACCATTCAGCGAGACGTAACCACTTGACCCATCGTGTTTGCTTATCAAATACAAAAAAACAAATATATCCTTCCAAATATTTATTCACTATCTCAGTTTGACCATCGGATTGAGGATGATAATATGAGCTATGAGCTAGTTGAGTACCCAAACAAGAAAATAATTTCGTCCAAAAATTTCCAGTAAAAATGGGATCTTTGTCACTTACAATAATCTTTGGGTATCCATGTAGCTTTTGAATTGTTTCCATAAATGTAGTAGCAACTATACCTGCTTTAAATGGATGAGATAATGCACAAAAGTGAGCATACTTGGTAAGTCTATCAACTACCACCATGATGACACTCTTTCCTTCAGACTTAGGTAAACCTGTGATAAAATCCATTGAAATATCCTCCCAACGTTGACTTGGAATCGATAAAGGTTGTAGAAGGACCGGGGTCTTAATTGTCTCAACTTTATTTTGCTAGCAAACCAAAGATTTCGCCACAAACTTTTGAATATCAGATTTAAGGCCATCCCAAAAAAAATCTTTCTTCACCGTATGGTAAGTTTTTAAATATCCTGAGTGTCCTCCTAAAGGAGAAGTGTGCAATTCCAAAAGAATCTTTTGTTTTAGTTGGGAATTCTTACAAATATATACGCGATCTTTGTACCATAAGGAATCATTTTTCCAACTAAATGTATCAGATGTACTAGGATCTTGCTGCAACTTTTGAATGAGTGTCCATACATCTTTGTCCTTCTTCCATTCATCTCTTGCTTGGGTTATCCAATCTGGTTGGATAATAGAAATGGCACAAAGCAATGCTTCCACCTCTTCATTCTTTCTTGAGAGTGCATCTGCAACAACATTAAGCTTTCCTTTTTTGTAGATTATTTCAAAGTCATAACCCAATATCTTTGTGACCCATTTTTGCTGCTCTTCTGATGATAGTCTTTGTTCCAAAAAGTGTTTAAGACTATCATGATCAGTTTTTACCTTGAAGTGTCTTCCCATTAGGTAAGTTCGCCATTTCTTTAGTGCATGTAGTATTGCTAACATTTCCTTCTCATAAATAGGTTTCTGTAAATACTTTCCTTTGATTGGACGACTTTCAAAAGCAATAGGTCTTCCTTCCTGCATTAAAACTGCACCAATTCCATTTCCTGAGGCATCACATTCCACAATAAAGGTTTTTGTGAAGTCTGGCGTAGCTAAGACCGGTGCTAGGCACATTGCCTCTTTAAGATGTTCAAAGGCCTTAGTTGCTTCACGAGTCCATGAAAATGCATCTTTCTTCAATAATGTTGTTAGAGGTGCTGCTATTCTCCCATAATTCTTAACAAACCTGCGGTAATACTCTGTTAACCTGAGAAATCCTCGCAACTGCTTTATGTTTGTGGGGAATTTCCATTCCTTAATGGCTTTAATTTTGTTAGGGTCTACTTTAACACCCTCGTGAGATACAATATGACCCAGATATTCCACCTCTTGTACTCCAAATAAAAATTTGGATGTTTTTGCATATAATTGTTTCTCCTGCAATAGTTTGAGCACCCTGTCAACATGTTCAACATGATCCTTCCAAGACCTGCTGTAGATTAGTATATCATCGAAAAATACTAGCACAAATTTTCTAAGGAAGGGTTTGAAAATGGAATTCATCAATCCTTGAAATGTAGAAGGTGCATTGGTAAGGCCAAAAGGCATGACCAAAAATTCATAATGACCCTCATGAGTTCGAAATGTTGTTTTCATAATATCTTCAGTATTCATTCTAATTTTATTATATCCTGAATGAAGATCCAACTTGGTAAAATAAATTGCTCCATGTAATTCATCCAATAATTCATCAATCACAGGAATGGGAAATTTATCTTTAATAGTGAGCTTACTGAGCTCCTTATAATCCGGATAAATGTGGCATGATCCATCCTTCTTGTGCACAAATACTGCTGGAGTAGAGAAAGAATTTTAACTAGGTTGAATTATACCAGCCTCTAACATTTCTGCAATCATACGTTCATTTTCACTCTTTTGGACATAAGGATATATGTAAGGCCTGATGTTTGAGGAGAAATTCCTGGAATAAAATGAATAGCATGATCATGGTCACGAATAGGTGGGAGTCCTTTGGGAGTTTCAAACACCTTGGAATGATTACCCAAGACTTTTTTGAGATCTGGAGAAATATATAATTTTGATGTTGGAACTTCTAGTGAGCATAATTGTGCAATTACACCTCGTTGTTCTTTCTTCATAAGCTTTGTCATGAAATTAGAGCTTATTATCTTTCTCGGCTTCCCTGCGATACCCCGTAATTCGACTTCCTTTCATTTCGAAAAAAAATAAAAATAAAAAAAAATAAAAAATAAAAAATAAAAATAAAAATAAAATAAAAATAAAATAAAATAAAAAAATAAAAATAAAAATAAAAAAATAAAAATAAAAAATAAAAAAAAAAAATCTCGAAAATTAAAAGCTACCGTCCCCAAAGATTGTAAACATTGTACTCCTAGTACAACATGAGCACCTCCCATTGGAATGGAAATCATTGGGCTATTCAATACATATTCCCCCATGGTTAGCTTGATATTATGGAATTTTCCAAAACAGTTTATAGTTCCTCCATTTGCAACCATCACTTGACATTCTGGTGCTGGGTATAGGAAATAATTCAATTCCTTGGCTACCTTACAATGAATAAAATTATGGGTATTACCTGAATCAATCAACACTATTACCTTTTTCTTCTTGATATGTCCTTCTATCTTGAGAGTTTGAGGAGTGGTAATTCCTGCCAATGCATTACACAATACAGTCAGACTCATTTCTTCTTCTTTTAGGGTTGGTTCTCGGTGTATATCCTCTTATTTTGAAGTTTCTTGTTCATTTTCTTCCTCTTCTTCACAATCTATGTAAAATAATTCATTCTCAGCACACTTATGACCTTTAGTGTATTTGCTATCATAACAGTAGCAAAGCCCTTTTTCTCTTTTTTCTTCCAATTGTTGTGGTGTCAACCTTGTAGGTTGTGGAAGTCCAGGAATAGAAACACTTCCATCTTTATAGATGTGAGTGGTAGGCTTCCTTGTCTCCATAATTTTACATTCAATTTTTCCTGGCAATCTGAATGCCTTCTCCAATGAATCAAGTTTCCAAACACAAACTTCATGTTGGATGTTATCCTTTAAAGTCCCTATGAAGACATAAATCCTGTGTTCCTCTAGAATATCAGTTACCCTTATATTCAATTTTTGGAAGTCCTCAATGTGCTCCGCCACTGAACCCTTTTGTTTGAGATTTATCAACTGGCTAAAGAAGGTGTTGCTCTTTGTATTCTCATAATGTGCTATCATTTCCTCCGTAAAAATTGACCAAGTGACAATTTTTTTATGGAAGCAAAGCCATCGATACCATTCAAATGTATTTTGTTCCAAATGTAAAGTTGCAATGTGTACCTTTTGTGTGTTTTGCAGATTTATTCAGATCAAAATATTTCTCCATCTATAGTATCCATGTTATGGGATCCTTGCCATCAAACTTCCTCATATCCATCTTTGGAATATGGTGGTTTTTCCATCCAACATTAGAGTTTATGAAATCACGATTAAGATTTTTTTTTAGGAAACATTTCTTGTATCAACTTTGTCAACCCTTCCATGTATGCTTTTAGATCATTCTTCATGTTTTCCATGTTGTCTTTCATTTTTTCTTCTGTATCATCCATCTTAGCTTCCATGCCTTTCTTCAAACCATCCATCTTAGCTTCCATGCCTTTCTTCAAAACTTCCATTTCATTTTTTGTTGCTCTTTGTGAGAGAGAAATTTGGTGCACTTGATCTTGTAATTTTGATATGTCATGGTGCACTTCTTCTTCTTCATGAGTCATAGTAGAGCCTTATGAACGTTTGATGGGTATTGAATTATTTTTAGGGGGCATTTTAGAACCCAATACTGATATTTATACTAAAATATGCCCTTGGAATCAAATTTAACTGATTTTTCACACAAGACTTATGCAATTCAAAAACACACACACACACACACACACGCCTTTTTATTGCTTTTGAGGAGCTCCATATTGAAACCGAATTATCTCTGTGATTTAGAATCTTCAATATCTAAAATTCAGCCTTGTAGTAGCCCTCTGAATCTTCTTTAGAATGCCACAGGTCTGACTTGATTTTGATTCTTCAAAGAAAAGTTATTCCCAATCTACCACAATGACCTAATTATGGACTAGTACAGTAGAGAAAACTTGTACAACGCGCCACATGTCACTGTTCCCTCCTTCGGTTCTGAAATTGATAAAAGGGAAATTAAAGTCTGTGTACTTGCGACCACTTTTTATAGAATTTCAATCCGATGCTCAGAGAGATATTTATGACAATTTTCCAACAGTCACCTATTTGAGATGAAATTTGAGAGCCTGAAAAAACCTTAACTTCCACATATCATATCTCGGAAAATATTGCGAACCAAGATATGAAATTTTTACACGATGTTCCTCAGCATTTCAACTTCACGTGATAAAAAAATAAGGTTCTAAACCTTTTTAGAAAAAAATGACTTGTTTTAGATGAAATTCAGGAACCTGAAAAATCCTAACTTCCACAGATCATATCTCTGCAAATATTGTGAACCAAGATCTAAAATTTCTACACGAAGTTCCTCGTGATTTCGTCTTCGCGTGCTAAAAATTTCAACTTCTGAAACTTCGTAAAAAAAAATTTATAGCGAAAATTCCACGATGACATGTTTGGAGCAGCGAAACCCTACAATCCAAAGCTCTGATACCAAATGTTATGAAACTAGCTCCAAAAATAGGAGAAAAGAGAGATCAACGCCTTAGAAATCAGCCACTTCGAGGGGGAAACCTCCAATACATTACATAAATGAACAATTCTTGGATGATACAAATGACAAAACCTCCTTCTATATATAGGAGTCCATGGTGTCATAATATAATCCTAACCGACCTAACAATAATAATGTAAGGGAACAATAATAACAATATTTGGGTTACAGGGGTACAACAATAACAATAAAGGGGTTACACTAACAACAATAAGGGACTATATTAGTAATATAGGGACCTAACATTAAAGCGACAAAATTTATTTTTGGCACATTTATTTACGAAGATAACATAAATTAGGAGAAAATGGAGATGAAAGGTCACAGGTTGCATATGAGGAGGAAAATAATGGAAAATGAAGAAAAGAGAGGCCTCTTCTATAAAAATGATTTTGAGGATCAGTCAGTACCTTTGGTCAGTGCATTTTTGGAGTTCTCTCATTTTTCTCTCTCTCTCTCTCATAGTCTTGGATACTTAGAGTTTTCTTCGAGCACTCTTTGAGAGTCTGGATACTTTGTGATTTGGAGAAAGAAGACAAAGGAAGAGCAGGAAAGTGCAAGTGGACATCGAGATCAGCACCTAAAACGAGATTTGATTGCAGCTTCCGAGTTGCATGTTGTTTTCCTCACTAGTTTTGGCATGCATAGTGTATGCATGTGGATTTCCTAGCCTTGCCATTTCTTGGATAGCCATGGTATTGTGGGTTTATTTCCATTGTTTGTTTTCTGTTTTATGAAGATAACATAAATTAGGAGAAAATGGAGATGAAAGGTCATAGGTTGCATGTGAGGAGGAAAATAATGGAAAATTAAGAAAACAGAGGCCTCTTCTATAAAAATGATTTTGAGGATCAGTTAGTAACTTTTGTCTGTGCATTTTTTGAGCTCTCTCATTATTCTCTCTCTCTCTCTCTCATACTCTTGGATACTTAGAGTTTTCTTCGAGCACTCTTGGAGAGTGTGGATACTTTGTGATTTGGAGCAATAAGGCAAAGGAAGAGCAGGAAAGCGCAAGTGGACATCGAGATCAGCATCTACAACAAGATTTGATTGCAGCTGCCGAGTTGCATGTATGTTTTCCTCACTAGTTTTGGCATGCATAGTGTATGCATGTGGATTTCCTAGCCTTGCCATTTCTTGGATAGCCATGGTGTTGTGGGTTTATTTCCATTGATTTTTTTCTAGTTGGTTCTCATGATTCCTTTAGCTGCGGGTTGAGTTATTGGTTCTTGGAAGCCTTGGTTGGAAAAATTCTCCAGAAGCTCGATGGACAAATGTGGGTTGAGTTACTAGTCCTTGAAGCCTTAGTTGGACAAATGCTCTAGAAGCCCTAGGTGGGTTGAGTTACTAGTCCTGGAAGCCCTGGTTGGACAAACGCTCTGGAAGCCCAATAATAGTTGGGGTTGAGTTACTAGTCCTAGAATCCCTGGTTGGAACTTGTAACTACTTGGATAGAGACCAATCCATGATGGTTGTGATATCCGACTGTGAGGTGGATTCACTAGTTGAGGGTTGAGGTGGTTTGGCCTCTGGAAGCTCTGGATTGATTGTGATTGATGTGTTTGATGAGATCCCACATTCATTCTTGGAATATGGCACGTGGGTGATTGGTTGAAGAGATGCTTGGCTCATCCAATCTAAGGTTGGGTGGAACGTGGAAGTCCCATCTCCGGTTGTTTTTTACATTCAGTAATGAAGAGATCATTCCTCTGGTATTTGGCATGCAAATGTATTGGTTCATGTATGGATTTTATTATTGTTATATCTATTGTATTTCTATTGTCATTGTGTTGGTTATAATCATATATTTGATTAGTGATGATGTATGGTTCTACCGATGTTTTTACCGGTAAATGAATACACAATGTATCTATGGTAAAATATACTATATTGTAGCTTGTGATGTATGGGAGCAATGCTTCTTAGGGATTCTTAGATAAGTATGAGATCCCCATGTTTAATTATGTTGTTTATACCTATAGATGCAATGTTTGTGACATGTTTGACGAAATTCTTGTCATTGCTAGGAAGGGTCCATATGAGTTTTTGATGATGTGATTGCTTTCATACCTTTGTTTTAATGTTATTTATACTCTCCTAAAGTTTCAAGAAGTTCTGGGGAGTGACTTGGGCTCTGGGATAAAAAGGTGGTACAAATCTTTGAGTTGCAAGCACAAAACTGACCAAGTCAGGCCCTGCCTGCTACCTTGCCTTGGCATGCCCGTGACTAAGGCTCAAATTAGTCAAAAATTTAGTCTCCCTTAGGATTCAGGGGCCTCGAAAGTTGGTTTAGCCCTTGAGGATGTTTTTGATGCTATGTAAGGCGTGTTTGTCTTGTGTCCGTCCGTTCCACTTCCTTAAGGTCATCGAGGAGGTTGAATCTCATATTAGTTGCCTCTTGTCCATTGTTTACCTAGGTTGGTCGATTACTTAGGTAGATGTGGGAAGAGGGTGTTAAATAGTGGTATCAAATCATGGTTCAACCCTTGGACTGGATGGTCGGTGTGTTGGTCATTATTTTGTTGATTGCTCATGTGTTTGTTGCATGTGTGTTTTGTTAGTCGTGGTGGTAGTGGTGTCGCCATGGATGGGTTGATGGTGTTGTTGTCAACATGTGGTGATGTGTGTATGACTGATTATGTGTTGTTCATGTTTGTGTATTGTGCATGCAAATTAGCTTACATATTCTTAAATGTTGTATATGCCTTGCTTGTGTATGTTAGGTCACGTATTGGTCATGCTTGTGTAGTGTCTATGAATGCTTGCTTGTGTGATGTTATATGTTGAAAATGCATTGGTCATTCACGCTTGGTTAAGTGTCTCTTATGCTTCTATATGATATGTGCTTGTGATGGTGTGTGGTCAATTTGCATTGGTATGGTTATGAATTAGTTCAAGTTGTGTAATTCGTGTGGATATGCATCCATGACTGGACTCCAACTATAGTGATATTATGCACTAATGTACCTTGCGTTACAAGTTTATATGCTGATTATGATTATGTATATACATTTATCTCGTTGATTGGTTGATCTTGTTGGATGTATCCTCCCAAAATTACTCTAAGTTACGTTGTTTTATTTATGAATTGGTTTAGCTAGAATATTGTACATTGCAGGAAGAATTCAAAGATGAATAGCATAATGGTAGACTATAGAGACTCTTCCTATGAGTCATATGACCAGCATGGTGTTGGATGTTGGACATTCATATGATTTGGCAGACACAATGAAAAGTCTAAAGGAAGAAATAAGGAGTTGTAAGGAAGATAATGAAAGTATTATATAGGCACAAGAAAGCAAGCAGAGGTTAATGCAACCATCCTTCAAAGTTGCAAAAACAGGGGCCACTTGGGATAAGCTATGGGTAGGAGGATTGGACCAATGGAGCATATGGCAGTAGGTCTCCCGATGGTTACAATTCTGATAGGGATGACACAGTTAAAGATGGTATATTGTTGGAGACTCTCGATAGGAGAGGTGTCAGACACAAGTATCATTCTAGTTCTGGTTCTGACATGTATCATGATCGTCATCACTATCATCCTTACAGGAGGAGTGACAGGGGCTATTTTTTGGATGAGTTTAAAAAGGAAAAACCACCTACATTTGACAAAGAGATGAAGAAGCCACAAGATGCAAAGGCATGGTTTCTTGGCATGAGAAATTTTTTTAGATTGCTTAATTACTCGGAAAATATGAAGGCTAAGATAACTAAATTCAACCTCAGAGGTAGAACAAACATTTGGTGGGAAGATGTGAAGAACATCAGAGATATTTCCGAGGAGGAGTTGACTTGGAGCGAGTTTGAAAGGCTATTATGGAAGAAGCATATATTAGAGAGATACTATGATGACAGGGAAAATGAGTTTTATGAGTTGAAGATGGGTTTCATGACATATGAGGAGTATACTAGCAGGTTCTTGGAGTTACTAAGATATGTGCCTTACCTCAAGGAGGAGAAGGCCAAGATTTATAGATCTATTAGTGGGTTTCCAATTGCATTCAGAGATAGGATTGAGTTCGATGATCCTAGATCATTGGAGGAGGACATCCAAAAACTCAAGAATTGTTATGAGCAATCGAAGCGTAGATCCGAAGCAATTCCAAATTGGAGAGGTAATGATAAGAATAAAGGAAAATGGGACAAAAATCAAGCAAGGCCTCAAGACATAAGTAATGAGGAAATTTTTTCCCCACCTAAGAAGTTCAATACACCTGGTAGAGGACGGGGATTTCAATTCGAGGAGAAGTATAAGGATGAGGGTTGGAAGCCTATACATTGTTGGACTTATGGAAAATATCATCGTAGGAGAGATTGTCCATAACATCAAGGTGGCAAGGCACATATCTACAGTGTGCATGAGGCACAGATAGTGGGAGATGTTGGGCATAGAATTCCTCAGATTTATGCAACTATGGACAGCAGGCATGCATATCATCAGGCTTCTATCATTCAGATGGAAGGTAAGTTTTTTGATCAAGCTGTTTCTATTTTGATTAACCCTGGCATTAGTGTCGGAATTTGCATTCTTCCATCAGTGATCAAAATCACTCTTTTCATATTCATTTTAGGGGTCCCACTCGGAATTTTTTTTATCATTCCATTAAGTCATGCAAAAAAAATTACTCACTGATGGTAGCTCTAGCCCAAAAAACATCACTCTTCCCTAAACTTGATTACTTGCTAGTATATTTTCATACCTTGTTGATTGTAAATCATCCATAAAGTCAAGGTCATCATGCCATCACATCAGTCATGAGGTCAAATTTATCATAAATTTCAGTCATTAAGGGTCCATTTAGGTCACTAGGTTTCATTTTCCAAGGTTCAATGATACTCCATTTCATCTCAACAAGGTCAGCAAAAGTGTGAGAGTGATTGAATAATACTTCTTTATCATTTGAAGAAGATTTTTCAGCATGTAATATGATTTTTAAAGGTTGTAATTATGATTTCAAAGTATGATTTTTATACCAAAGTGTAATTTTATTCAAAACAAATATGTATTTTATTTTTATTTTTATTTATTTATTTATTTTTATTTTTTTGTAATTTTATGCTCCTTATATGTAATAAGTACTGTCCCAAGCTATCAATTCAAACTCATATGCCAAACTTAAGATTAGAAAATTCAAAATGTAAAGAGTGCCAAACTCCAGCATATCAACCTGCAAAGAAGAAAATCAAAGTGAAAAAGGTATTTAACAAATTTTTCAAAGGTGAAATGAAACATTAGAAAGTGGGTTTTAAATCAAAATATCAATTTCATTCAAGTGTTAAAGCCTTCATGACATCAAATTCAAACTCATTTGTCTCCTACCATCATTGAGCACATTCCAAGAGGGCAAAAATTTGAGTTTCTGGGCAAAAATTTGCAAAAAACTGAGCGGAAGGCGCACTTCCTTCTGCGAGGGCACACTTGAGCATAAAATCCATAAACTCATTCAAATTGCAAAAAATCGCTTCCTAAGCTTCAACAATGTTCTCATCGACCTCCAACAAGTGAGTGAAAGCTAATTCCATCAATTATCCTCTCCATCAAGTTAATTTGTTGGGTGTTAAGAAATTTGTTTTAGAATTTGGTGTTTAAATCATTTTAAAACCCTAGTATCTCCCATTGCACTCTTAATTACCCAAATTGCATCTCCCTACACCTTCATACCCTTCCTACATTGCAAAATACCCATTCCTAAACCCCTGTATTACAAACCCCCTTTCCCTAACCCTTTTTCCCAATCCCCTAAGCCCTAGGTGCTACAACAACCTAGGCTCCTAACCCGAAACCTGTAAATAATTTCCCCATCCTAAATTCCACCATATCACTCCTCCCTATCCCTAAGACCACTTTCCACCATCATCACACTTCCCTAGGGTTTTGACTTTAAAACATCATGGCAGAAGAAGAGAACAAACCATGCAGTGAGGGAGAAGAAATAGAGGCTAAAAGGCCACATAAAGGGGGAAGAATACTCATACTTGAGCCAACCAGTACTATAGAGCTTTTGGCATCTCCTATGGCAGTGACATGTTTCAAACATGCTGGGTGTTTTTAGTTCTGTGAGCAAATTTAGAGGGTCCAACACCATGCCATGTTGAGCAGGCTTTTTATATCCAACCTCCATGAAAACCAAGTTACTCTAGCTGGTGTCACCTTTATTGTGTCAACTGCTATCATTTCAGCTGCCACCGGGATCCCAAGTGTTGGGAGAAATGGTTAAAGCACAGTGAATTGGATGAACACTACTATGAGCCTTTCATGAAACCAAGATATAAGAATGAGAAAAAGAGGTTCTTTCCTTTTTTCTACCTCCTGGACAGATATGTACCAATGATGAAGTGAAATACTTTTCATGCGAAGGTAGATTTTCAAGACTTTATACCTATCACATCGAGCTCTTAATGCATTTCACTAGGATAAAGATGCTCAACATACACTACTACCTTTTATGGAGCATTGATAAGATGGAATTTATTGTCCAAAAAAGGGAGTATGAACATCAAATGAGAAGTCTTTTCCATCATTTCCTTATCAAAATCATAGTCCTCTATCATCTCAATTAACTAAACATTGCATGGAGTACCTTCATAGCCAATGATATATTCAGAGAGCCATCTACTCAGCATACACAAAATGTGCCTTCATTATTTCAACCATCCACTTCCATCCCTCCATCTCAACCCATATCACATTTATCATCATCAAATCAGTCCCCTTCACCCATTTCACCTCTTTCATCTCCATTTCATCATGATATTGGATCACCTAGTAGGATTGAGGTTAGTAAGCCTAAGAGGGCTAATGTGGTTGAGGTTGAGCCATTGCCAAAAACCTACCAGAGAGTTCACAGGCATGTGTTTTCTCCACACATAGTGGAAGGGGCCATTCCTTCTACATCAACAAAGCAGGTGGACAAAGGCAAAGAAAAGGTTATTGAGGCTGAAATTTAGCCAGAGGTTAGATATGAAGAGAACCTCCATGAGACTGAGCATGATTTTGAGCTTGTTGACATAGGTTAGGAGGATGAAGAAAACATCAACATAGTCATCAAAGGAAAGGATGACAAGGTTAGAGAACTCCAGACTTATCTTTTACAGGGCCAAATTTTTCATAAACTTCATTGAGCAGGAAAATAAGCAGTTGAAAACCAAGCAATTCATTAATGAGGTTAAGTATATCACAGCTTAAAGGGAGGCAGAAAAATATATAGATTTACTTGATGAGACCCTAGAGAAGCATGGTTTGATTTAAGAACAAGAAGAACAATCAACAAGAGGTAGGCCTAGAGCCAAAGGCTTAAAAAGAGCCTTGGAGCTTGAAATATAAAGGCAAAGAGAGACAGTTGATGAAGCCATCCTTGATGATAAATTATTGGAGATGATCAAAGAAGACAAGGAAGGCTAGATTCAAGCCATCAATGACCACTTGGAGAAGTTGTTAAATAAGGCTAAAAAGGACAACAAGATTCAAAGGAGAATGGCCAAACACTATGCCAAAAGAGAAATAAATACAAGGGCAAAACTCAAGGCATAAAATGCAAATATTGAAGCCATGACTCACCAAGAAAACAAGAATAAATTGGATATACTTGTAGAGGCTTCACTCCAAACCTAGACACCTCACCAGCACTCTTTCCACCAATTTTGAAGCCATTTGACCCATCTTTGCAAATCTGTGTTTTTCTGTGCATTCTTGAACAAGTTCATATCAACAAATTGGTCATATGCACAACACCCTAGGCATTGTGCACTTTTTTGAGGAACTTTTTAAGGAAAAGGAGACCGTTGGTGGATTCCTAAGGACAAATACATATAATAAAACCACTTTTCCAGCCTTTGTTTGCAAATTTGGTAGGTAAAAAGGTAAAAAAACTAGCTAAAAATCATGTTTCTGCCCCTATTTTTGCCTAGGCGATGCACACAGAGAAGTCTTGGGAGAATGAAGTTTTGAGGGATCAAATTACCTTAATTTTAAAAATTGGAGACATATTCAGAAAGTAGACTTTAAGATCTTTCCAACAAGCCATTTCGGGCCTGATTTGGACACCTAAAAGTCAGTGAAAATCAGCCTTGAACAGGGAGGGCACACTTGACACACCGAGGGCGCACTTGACAAAAAAATGGCGCACTTGACCATTTGCTAATTTTTTTTTAAATTTCACTGTAATTTTGACTTTATCTCATAAATTTATGTTTCCACATATGTAATTGAGTATGTTAAATGTAATTATGTTATGGATAAGTTACCTAGGGGTATATTCATCTGGTAAAAGTTGTCATTCAGTCAAATGAATCAGTTTGAATGTATTTAGGGAGGAGTCACTTAGAGCTCCCTATACTCCAACATTCAGTTCGGAATTTTGTGGATCTCTTCCTCACCTCATGGATTTCACCCCTGAGGATGAGTGAATGGTTTTTTGATGTTTATTTAGTCCCTTTCTTCACTCTTATCAAGAGTTGGAATCAGTTTGGATGCTAGCTCATTGATCAAGGTCTATTGTACTCAATTTGGCCAGTTAATAAAGAAGAGTTGCAGCTATTTTTTGGGATATATGTGGTATGATGTTTATCATTATTTTTCATTCAGTTTCATATGTTAGAATGTGTAGTCTTCATGTTCATTACATCTCTGTTGTATGATCTCTTTCAAATTTATAGGCAAAATACATGCTTGCTCATGCTCTGTTTAGGGAAAGTTATCATAATTTGTCCATTTTCCCCTGTTTAGGAATAATACATCTCCCATGCTCTTCCTATCTTAAAATGTTAATCCTTGTGCCTACCTTGCCCCCATTGAATCTTTGCAACCCTATCTCATTTTCTTTGACCTAGCTCCCTTGACCATACTTTCATCCAACAGCCCAAGCAAAATCAATTATCAAAACTCCTAAACTCACACCTAGCTTAAAATCCTAATCCATTCAGCCTCCTAGGTTGTGTTTTGACGAGAGATACCTCTTCGACTTGGTAGGGCTAGCCACCAAGTTAAAAGGTTGGCTCGCGGTTACCTCTGTTGGGATTCTTCCTCAACCTTAGAAATCTGGTAGATTGATAACACCTGGATCCAACTATAGTTATGTTAATCCTAACCTGGTGGAAAAGTGCAGTTTGAGTAAGGAAATGGATGTAGAATGTTGGTTAGTGAAGTTGGCGACAAAGAAAAGAGTTCACCATTGGGTAAGAGCATGTGCATTCAAGTTAAATGGTATGCCTACAACAACGCACTTGAACATATTTCCTTTGGGATCATACAATATGCTATTGGGTATGGATTGGATATATATTCATAGGACCAAGGTAAATTGTTATGGAAAAGCTATTAAGTGCTTGAATGACAATGGGGAACCAAGAGTCTTACAGGAAAAGAATAAAGCCACGTCAGTTAGAATTGTAAGCCGTGCAAGCCAAGCGCAGTCATTGGAAAGGGTGTGTATTATTTGCAGTTCATATCTCTAGTGACAAAGGTAAAGAAGTTGAGGATGCATATGTGCTAAAAATGTATCCAATTTTGCAGCAGTTTCAGGATCTATTTCCATCACAGGTTTCAGAATTGCCACCACATAGGGAAGTAGAATTTTCTATTGAGTTGATGCCTGGGGAAACTCCAACATCAAAGGTACCTTGCATGATGAGCACACCTGAGTTGGTAGAATTAAATTTTTGTTGAAAGAGATGCTTGAAAAAGGGTACATTAGGCTAAGTGTATCGACATGTGGTGCACCAATGTTTTTTGTGAAGAAAAAGGATGGCACTCTTAGACAATGCATTGAATACATGCAGCTGAACAAAGTGACCATTAAGAACAGGTACCCATTATCAAGGATTGATGATTTGTTCGATCAACTGAAGGGAGAAACAATTTTCTCATAGATAGAATTAAGATCAGGCTATCATCAAGTACGCATCAAAGAGTAGGACATCTACAAGACCACATTTAGAAACATGTACGGGAATTATGAGGCGATCTCAGATGGGTGTCCTCCCTGGAAGTCTTGGTTACTGGGTGCAAGCCCCAAAAGTGATGATTGATGCTATGTGATTCATTTCACTAGTTTCAATCCCACTTCTTCACTCTATAAGCATCACCTAATGTAATGAGTGCTAAGTGGGCTATTCAAAAATCATGAGAAATTAGTCATTTACGACTACCTCTCATGGAAATGGTCATAGATGAATAACTTAATTAATGTATTTGAACACCAAAAAATGATATCTAATAAAATCCATTGCGAAAACCCCTCAATACTTAAGTATAAAGAGTGAAGGGAGCTCTACTTGAATGGCTCATGAGGAACAATACTTGCTAAGGATTTTCAAATGGGGTAGCAAGCTAAGTGGGCTTGATTGTGGGGAAAAAACTCCACAGTTAAGTGCGCTCGAGCTAGAGTCAATCTGGGATGGGTGACCTCCTGGGAAGTCCTGGTTACCGGGTGTAAGCCCCGGAAGTGATGATTGATGCTATGTGATTCATTTAACTAGTTTCAATCCCACTTCTTCACCCCTGTGAGCATCACTCACCCAATGAAATGAGTGCTGACTGACTATTCAAAAATCTTGAGAAATTAATTAGTTATGACTACCTCTCATGGAAATGGTCATAGATGAATGACTTACTTAGCATAGTTGAATCCCAAAAAATTATATCTAATATAATGCACTGCAAAAATCCCTCAATACTTAAGTATAAAGAGTGAAGGGAGCTCTACTTCAATGGTTCATGAGGCATAATACTTGCTAAGGTTTTGAAAATAGGGTGGCAATCTAAGTGGGCTTGATTGTGGGGAAAAAAATCTCCACAGTTAAGCATGCTTGAGCCAGAGGCGATCTAGGATGGGTGACCTCCTAAGAAGTTCTGGTTACTGGGTGCAAGCCTCGGAAGTGATGATTGATGCTATGTGATTCATTTCACTAGTTTCAATCCCACTTATTCACCCTTGTGAGTATCATTCGATGCAATGAGTGTTAAGTGGACTGTTCAAAAATCATGAGAAATTAGTTAGTTACGATTACCTTCATGGAAATGGTCATAGATGAATGACTTACTTCACACAGTTGAATCCCAAAAAATGATATCTAATATAATGCATTGTGAAAACCCCTCAATAATTAAGTATAAAGAGTGAAGGGAGCTCTACTTGAATGGTTCATGAGGCACAATACTTGCTAAGGTTTTGCAAATGGGGTAGCAAGCTAAGTGGGCTTGATTGTGGGGAAAAAAATCCATAGTTAAGCGCGCTTGAGCCAGAGGTGATCTACGATGGGTGACCTCCCTGGAAGTCTTGGTTATCAGGTGCAAGCCCCAAAAATATGATTGATGGTATGTGACTCATTTCACAAGTTTTAATCCCACTTCTTCACACCTGTGAGCATCACCCGATGCAATCAGTACTAAGTGGACTATTCAAAAATCATGAGAAATTAATTAGTTACGACTACATCTCATGGAAATTGTCATAGATGAATGAATTACTTAACACAGTTGTCCATGAGGCACAATACTTGTTAAGGTTTTAAAAATGGGGTAGATAGCTAAGTGGGCTTGATTGTGGGGAAAATACTCCACAGTTAAGTGCGCTTGAGCCAAAGGTGATATGGGATGGTTGAACTCCTGAGAAGTCTTGGTTACCAGGTGCAAGCCCCGGAAGTGATGATTGATGCCATGTGATTCATTTCACTAGTTTCACTCCCAATTCTTCAATCCCGTGAGAATCACCCAATGCAATGAGTGCTAAGTGTAGTATTCAAAAATAATGAGAAATTAGTCAGTTACGACTACCTCTCATGGAAATGGTCTTAGATGAATGACTTACTTAACGCAGTTGAATCCCAAAAAATGATATCTAATATAATGCATTGTGAAAACCCCTCAATACTTAAGTATAAAGAGTCAAGGGAGCTCTACTTGAATGGTTTGTGAGGCACAATACTTGTTAATATTTTGCAAATGGCATTGCGAGCTAAGTGGGATTGATTGTGGGGACAAAAATCCACAGTTGAGCGCGCTTGGGCTAGAGGCGATCTGGGATGGGTGACCTCCTGGGTATTCTTGGTTACCGAGTGCAAGTCCCGGAAGTGATGATTCATTCTATGTGATTCATTTCACTAGTTTCAATCGCACTTCTTCACCCCTGTGAGCATCACTCGATGCAATGAGTTGTAAGTGGACTATTCAAAAATCATGAGAAATTAGTCAGTTACGACTACCTCTCATGGAGATGGTCATAGATGAATGACTTACTTACGACTACCTCTCATTGAGATGGTCATAGATGAATGACTTACTTACGACTACTTCTCATTGAGATGGTCATAGATGAATGGCATACTTACAACTTCCTCTCATGGAGATGGTTATAGATGAATGACTTGCTTAAAGAAATTGAATCCCAAAAAATGATATATAATATAATGCATTGTGAAAACCCCTTAATACTTAATTATAAAGAGTGGAGGGAGCTCTACTTGAATGGTTCATGAGGCACACTACTTGCTAAGGGTTTGCAAATGGGGTAGCAAGCTACGTGGGCTTGATTGTGGTGAAAAAACTCCACAGTTATGCGCGCTTGATCAAGAGGCGATCTAGCATGGGTGACCTCCCGGGAAGTCCTGGTTACTGGGTGCAAGCCCCAGAAGTGATGATTTGTGCTATGTGGTTCATTTCACTAGTTTCAATCACACTTCCTCACCCTTGTGAGCTTCACCTGATGCAATGAGTGCTAAGTGGACTATTCAAAAATCATGAGAAATTAGTCAATTACAACTACCTCTCATGGAAATGGTCATATATGAATGACTTAGTTAACGTACTTGAATCCCAAAAAATGATATCTAATATAATGAACTATGAAAACCCCTCAATACTTAAGTATAAAGAGTGAATGGAGCTCTACTTGAATGATTCATGAGGCACAATACTTGCTAAGGCTTTGCAAATGGGGTAGCAAGCTAAGTGGGCTTGATTGTGCGGAAAAAAACTCCACAGTCAAGTGCGCTTGAGCTAGAGATGATCTGGGATAAGTGACCTCCCGGGAAGTCCTGGTTACCAGGTGCAAGCCCCATAAGTCATTATTCATGCTATGTGATTCATTTCACTAGTTTCAATCCCATTTCTTCACCATTGTGAGCATCACCCAATGCAATGAGTGCTAAGTGGACTATTAAAAAATCATGAGAAATTAGTCAGTTACGACTACCTCTCATGGGAATGGTCATAGATGAATGACTTACTTAACGCAGTTGAATCCCAAAAAATGATATGTAATATAATGCATTGTGAAAACCCCTCAATACTTAAGTATAAAGAGTGAAGGGAGCTCTACTTGAATGGTTCATGAGTCACAATACTTACTAAGGCTTTGAAAATAGGGTAGCAAGTTAAGTGGGCTTGATTGTGGGTAAAAAACTACATAGTTAAGCGCGCTTGAGCCAGAGGGGATCTGGGATGGGTGACCTCCCGGGAAGTCCTAGTTACTGGGTGCAAGCCCCATAAGTGATGAATGATGCTATGTGATTCATTTCACTAGTTTCAATCACACTTCTTCACCCCTGTGAGCATCACCCAATACAATGAGTGGTAAGTGGACTTTTAAAACATCATGAGAAATTAATCAATTATGACTACCTCTCATGGAAATGGTCATAGATGAACAACTTACTTAACGCATTTGAATCCCAAAAAATGATATCTAATATAATGCAATGTGAAAACCCCTCAATACTTAAGTATAAAGAGTGAAGGGAGTTATACTTGAATGGTTCATGAGGCATAATACTTGCTAATATTTTGCAAATGGGGTAGCAAGCTAAGTGGGCTTTATTGTGGGGAAAAAACTGGACAGTTAAGCGCGCTTGAGCCAAAGGAAATCTGGGGTGGGTGACCTCCCAGGAAGTCCTAGTTTCCAAATGTAAGCCCCGGAAGTGATGATTGATTCTATGTGATTCATTTCACTAGTTTCAATCCCACTTATTCACCCCTGTGAGCATCACATGATGTAATAAGTGCTAAATGGACTATTCAAAAATAATGAGAAATTATTTAGTTACGACTCTCATGGAAATGGTCATAGATGAATGACTTACTTAATGCAATTGAATCCCAAAAAATGATATCTAATATAATGCATTGTGAAAACCCCTCAATACTTAATTATAAAGAGTGAAGGGAGCTCTACTTGAATGGTTCATGAGGCACAATACTTGCTAAGGTTTTGCAAATGGGGTAGCAAGCTAAGTGGTCTTGATTGTGGGGAAAAAACTCCACAGTTAAGTGCGCTTGAGCCAGAGGCGATCTGGGATGGGTGACCTCCAGAGAAGTCTTGGTTAATAGGTGCAAGCCCCGGAAGTGATGATTGATGCTATGTGATTCATTTCACTAGTTTCAATCCCACGTCTTCAACCCTGTGAGTATCACGCGATGCAATGAGTGCTAAGTGGACTATTCAAAAATTATGATAAATTAGTCATTTAAGGCTACCTCTCATGGAGATGGTCATATATGAATGGCTTACTTACGACTACCTCTCATGGAGATGGTCATAGATGAATGAGTCACTTAACGCATTTGAATCCCAAATATTGATATCTAATATAATGCACTGCGAAAACCCCTCAATACTTAAGTATAAAGAGTGGAGGGAGCTCTACTTGAATGTTTCATGAGGCACAATACTTGCTAAGATTTTGTAAATGAGGTAGCAAGCTACGTGGGATCGATTGTGGTGAAAAAACTCCATAGTTAAGCGGGCTCGATCCAAAGGCGATCTAAGATGGGTGACCTCCCGGGAATTCTCAGTTACTGGGTGCAAGCCCTGAAAGTGATGATTGATGCTATGTGATTCATTTCATTGTTTCAATCACACTTCGTCACCTTTGTGAGCATCACCTAATGCAATGAGTGCTAAGTGGACTATTAAAAAATCATGAGAAATGACTTACTTACGACTACCTCTCATGGAAATGGTCATAGATGAATGACTTACTTATTGCAGTTAAATCCAAAAAAATGGTATCTAATATAATGCACTAGGAAAAATCTTCAATACTTATGTATAAAGAGTTAAGGGAGCTCTACTTAAATGGTTCTTGAGGCACAATACTTATTGAGGTTTTGCAAATGGGGTAGCAAGCTAAGTGGGCTTGATTGTGGGGAAAAAACTCCACAGTTAAGCGCGCTTGGACAGAGGCGATATGGGATGGGTGACCTTCCGAGAAGTCTTGGTAATCGGGTGCAAGCCCCGGAAGTGATGATTGATGCTATGTGATTCATTTCACTAGTTTCAATCCCACTTCTTCACCCTTGTGAGCATCACCCAATGCAAAGAGTGCTAAGTGGATTATTAAAAAATCATGAGAAATTAGTTAGTTACGACTACCTCTCATGGAAATGGTCATAGAATAAATGACTTAATTAACGCAATTGAATCCCAACAAATGATATCTAATATAATGCACTACGAAAACCCCTCAATACTTAATGATGGTATGTGATTCATTTCACTACTTTCAATCCCACTTCTTCCCCCCTGTGAGCATCATCCGATGCAATGAGTGCTAAGTGGATGAATTCTTAAAAAACAAAAAATACACAATAGCGAGAGCATAAAACATAAAATAGATATACACAGAGATTTCCCCTGGATCCCAAAGCGGGACTACCAGCTTGATTTTTCATTATATTCCTTTTAGTGTTACAACACATATATATACATACCGAAGCATTCATAAATCCCAATCCATTAACCCTGGCTTAGAACATAACCGTAGTTCCCTTGATCGGATCTACAAAATACTAGGAGCAGAAAACCATCATGACCAAAACCATGTGCAAACCCATGCACAAAACCATAGGCGGGTGCAACCACCTAATATAGGGTCCAAAAAAAAAAAATCTCGGGGAACTGACCTAGACCCCGTGTAGGGGGGGTACCTCCCCCCTCTTACCCCTCACTTTGCACATTTTCCTAATCATGGAAATAATATAACACACACCCAACAATAATAGGGAGGAAAACAATAAGATCAACATGGATGAAAAGGGGTGAAGACTCAAATTTGAGTCTTATGTGCCAAACTATGTAGCAGTCAAATCCTACCCAGGTCTACCTAATTTTAATTTGTTGGAATTGTAGAGGTTAACCTTGGAGGAGGGGACCTAGGTTAGGGCCTATTGCAGAGGGCAGAGACATAATTTGCCTCACGGAAACTCATGAACATGATGGTTGCAAAACTCTTGTGTTTGATGGTTATTTAAAGTTAGTAATTTGGAACAAGGTGTTGGGAATCACGATTTTCGTTAGACCAAAACCCACAGGTGTTAGTCAACGATCGCATCGCCAGAGATAAGGATCCACGAGAGGTGGTTAGTCCATGTCGTGAAACACATGGGGAGCGTTGGTTTATCCAATGTCCAACAATCTCCCCCCCAACACGAGCCAGGTGTGGATCGAACTCGTGACCTACACTCTGATACCACTTGTTGGGAATCACGATTGCCGTTAGACCAAAACCCGCAGGTGTTAGTCAAATATCGCATCGCCATAGATAAGGATCCACGAGAGGCGGTTACTCCATGTCATGAAACACATGGGGAGCGTTGGTTTATCCAATGTCCAACACAAGGTAGCAGAAAATGGCAAAGGGTAGTGGGGAATACTAGTTTTAGTGAAAGAAAAAGAAGGTCATTACATTCAATTAATGAAAGAAGATGCAAATAAACAATATTTATGGTTCAAAATATCAGAGAATGAGAATCACATAATAATTGCAACATGCTATTTTTCCCCTCAAGTCTCAAAAACTTACAAAAATAAGGGGCTAGACAACAAGGATCATTATGTAGCTTTAAAGGAAGATATTGCCACGTACTCTCATCTGGGAGAAGTTCTTTTAGTGGGAGATTTCAATGCTAGAACAACAAATCAACAAGCTAGTATTCTTTGTTGCAAAGAGGATCACAATCCTATTTGACTCACTGAAAAGGAGAATCCCTAATGGGTGAGATGCTCAGAAGATGACAAAGTTAGAAATAATTTTAAAGAGGAGTTGCCTACACTGTGTGGTGCTTTCAACTTAATTATTTTCAGTGGTCTAGATAGATGAAAAAGGTCTAGGAATGTCACTTTCAACACACACAGTGGGGCAAGTGCCACTGACTATGTGATCTGTTCACAAAGCTTGACAGAAAAGATAGACGAAGTTAAGATTGGAGAGCATATTTGGCACTTAAAATCATACCATAACCCAATTCATATATAGTTATCATGGTTAGAAGAAAGGCAACATATGAGGAAAAACCAATGCTCTTGCTGATCACTATCAAGGAGAAAAATTATTCTAACACAAAAAAATGTACTATATTCAAGACAATGCTAGAGAGATTAAGTCAAAAGGTGAAAACAGGTTTCCAAAGCTTCAACGGTCATGAGTTAACATATATACTTCAAAGTGCACTTGAGAAGTACAAAAGAGCAAAAAATAGGAAATCATAATCAAATTGTTGTCCTATAAATGCTTGGTTTGATGAAGAATGCAAAATGGCAAGGAGAACCTTTAAAAAGGCAGGCAAGGAGAAGATGAATGTAAAGTTATATTGATGTAGGGGCATTAGGCTCAAAACAACTTTTGTACATAAATAAACGTAAGGGGGGTCTCATGTTTTGTTTCCCCTATGTAATTATTCATAATTGGGTTATTTTTAGTTAATTTTAGAGAAAATGTAACTGCCCGAATGATTAGTGGGCATAGGAAGTGATAGTCTGTTTCAGTCCATCAGAGGGTCAGGATAAAATTAGGATTGAGGAATCTGTCTAGTGATTGTAGGAAACTGAATCGATTGATTTCCAATATGTATAAAAATAAACCTCTGTGACAGAGTGAGGGGACCTACACCGAGCTGCATAGTGTGAGAGAGCCGGAGAGGCTAAATAGGAGGATAGGAGGCCAATAACTTTGAAGATCTGGCTGAGGACCAGAAGGTTGTAAGAAGTTTCATTTACATTAGGAACCTGTTTAGTATTACATGTGCATTGATTGAATAAATTTCTGTGTGTAAAGGTTTTGACTCTCTATGACTAATTATGTGAATAGAACTCTGTAATAGAGAGCCGAATTGAGGCTTTGCATTTGATGGAAGAACCGATGTTAATAATGTCGATACTGTATTAAGGTTGAATGTGATGGCACAAGATATAAGTAATAACCTCTGTTCTAAGAGTGTGTAGCCCTTGAAATATCACATTGTGATAATTAAACCGTGGCCATGATATAGGGCCTGGAATCATTGTGAAGTTTGAACATAAGCGAGGTATTCGATCAAGAATAGAGGATGAGAAATTGGGAATCAAGTTAAAGACCTTGGACTGTTGAATCAGGATTATCCTCCAGTGAATAGTAGAAGTGAGGACAAAGGGTTTTAGACCCCATTTGAATTTGCTAGAAGCGATGTTCACTGGATGAGTCGTGTGCAAACGAAGAGCGTGTGTGTATTAAGTTATAATGTGGAGGAGATGTATGAAAAGGAGTAGAGCGGAACCTGGCGCGTCGAAGAAGATGGAACCATGCACGAATGAACAGTAACGACGGTTTGGAGTTCAACCCGATGGTTTTCGCGCAAGTTGAAGGGTGGTAAGTTGTATTTACAATTCGAACGCGATATATGCTATAGGCTAACATGTGGCCTTAAGCGGTTTGGAGAAACCGCTCTCATCGCGAATTAAAGCCCGTGCATCTAGTCTGCGCGATATCCATTGATGACCGTCAGATCACCGAAGTGGGCGCGACGTCGGTTCTGTCATTGGATGTGGGTGGCCTGTTAGCACTGGGCCCCATGCTTATGTATATATATGGTGATTGGCGGGTTAACCGAGGTATGTGAAATTTGTTTTCAGTAGCAGAGATTAATTGTAAATGTGATGGCGCCTGGGCTTTTGTTAAAGTCGGGGTTATGACTGGGGTTTATCGCATCACATTAAACCGTAGAGCGTGGGTCTAAAGAACGTGAATGATCATAGTGCCTATGTGTGGGCCGTGTCACAATACCTTGAATCCCGTCGTGATTACAAGGGGAAGATTTCTATAAACATTCGAGTGCTTCATAAAGGAGTGAGGTATAGTCATGGTGCCTTATTCAAAGGAATTATATATATATATATAGTTTGGGCACTTTATTTAAGTCACCGAGGGACTTGTTGTATTGGGAGATATAAGGGCTGTCCTTTATGCCTATGAAGATTGTCAATGTATTCATTAATCAAATTCTAGGAATTTGATGAATGAATTTGAAAGGGGAAGAAAGAAGGTTCCCTTAGAGAATGAATAGACAGAACCCGAGTGTAGAGTGCTCAGGTGGTGGATGTGAGATTGTGGGTTTTTACCCCCATCATATATACGCAGATAATAAAAAGGAAAAAAGACGAGTTCATGCAAACAAGGCGATAAGAGTTAATATATCTAGACAATAATAACCCAAAGTTTTATGGCGAGAACTTCAACCAAGGAAGAAGAAAATCAAAAATAATATTACATCCAATCAATGGTTTGAATATGCAAGACAACTCTATGAGAAAGAATCAGAGGCTGAGCCTCCCCCCAGGATCAACACAACTATAACGCCCTTCACGTTACAAGAGGATGAGATTGGAATTAACAAGCCGAAAACACGAAAGACAAAGGACTTGGTTGAAATTCAAGCAAAGTATCTAAAATGGGGAATGAACACTCTTGCATCGCACATTATGGAAATATTCAACAACATCATTCAACAAGGATTCAAATGAAACATTACAACTAGCCTAACAATGCCCCTTTTTAAAATTGGAGACATTAATAATCCCTCTAATTATAAAACCATTGTGATCAATCCTTTGTTTGAAAAGCTTTTAGGCAACATGGTAGAAATTAGAATCGGTAAGTGGGCAGAAGTAAAATAAAAGAGGGAAAAAGGACAAGCGGGTTTTAGGCCGAAGCATTCTACAGTGGATCATGGTATTACATTGAAAAACATTATTGAAAAGGTTTGGGGGGACAAAGAAGAAGTATTCTACTACTTTGTTGAATTCAAAAAGACATTTGAAATAATCCCTAGAGATGAGTTGTGGCATAGAATGGAATAGAGCCGATGTCCATAGACTTTATGAAGAGGTGAAAATCAAGATTAGAACCTCAACGCTTATTTCATAAAGCTTTAGAAGTGACATTGGAGTCAAGAAAAGTTTCCCTCTATACCCTAATATTTTTTGTTTATATATTGATAAACTCGAAGAGTGGCTAAAGCTGCAAGGTGGAGATGGTGTTCAGTTGGGGGAGTTTGTGATAAAGCTTATTTTATATGTTGATGGTCTTGTATTAATTTGTAAATTGGCCCATGGATTGCAAATGCACCTATATGCCCTTGAGCATTTTTGTAGAGCAGTGGGGATGCAAGTCAATGCTAGCAAGACCAAAATAATGATTTTCACTAATAAAAGGAAGCAGAGCCAACATACGTTCTTCTTTGAAGGCAACATTCTTGAAGAAGCAAATGAGTACAAGTACCTTGGGATTGATTTCAACAATAAACTTAATTGGTAGGACAACAAAAAGAAGTGAATTTTAGGAGGGTGGAAAGCATTACATGCTCTTCAAAACAAATGTAGAGAGGCAGAGTTATGGGATTGGAAAACAGTTAAAATGCTTTTTGGATTACTAGTTTGTTTAGTGATGCTATATGGGTGTGAATTGTGGGATAGTAGCACCACCGTCTCAAAATGGAAAAAAATTGAGAAAAACCAGAAACGCTCGATCATGAGCAATCTCAAAATAAAAAGTTCAATACCTTATGTGATAATGTTGAGTGAAACAGGAGCAACTCCCATCAAAGCAATTGCTATGGTGCGGCTCATAAGATATCTAAAAATAATTGAGTAAATGGGAGTAGGTAGATGGCCTAATGTTATCTTCAATGAAGGCATGAGTGAAAGAAAGAAAACATGGATGAGACAAAACTACTGTAGAAATTGTACAAACATATGTATATCAATGGATTTAATCTGATCAAGAAATGTACTAAATCTAGATATTGAATCCTTCTATAAATCAAGTGCAGAAAATAAACACGGTCGCCAATCACAACGAGTACAAAAAGAATCAAATCAAATCACAACATAGGTATTTTCCTGGGGAAAGCTTGATGCTCAAAACCCCTCTATCTTCTATTGTATACTCACCATGGAACCATGAAACAATTATGATGCACTCTTCTCACAAGAGTCTCCTACACTCTCACAACTGTCTCTCACTGACCTGGACAAAATTGGCCAACACTTGGCCAATTCTCAACCTCTAATCAGTCTGCCTACCTTGCGCAATTCATGTGGAATGAAATCCCTATTCTTTAGGAAATTCAACCTTCCAAAATTGTGTAAGGATCGTGAGAAATCGAATGGATTTCTGGTTGCATGCGGGAAACCTACTAATGATACAACTGATAGTTAACATCCCTTTAACCTTTGTCTCAACTGTGCCTCCACTAGAACTGACATGCATGCAACTATTAATAGTAAATCATCAATTGCATGGCAGATCATTTATTTTGAATTAAATATGATTTAATTCACCTGATCTATCACTTGTGAAAAAAACAAATACAACTAGTTCAACTTACTTTAACTCACCTAACTGAGTTAACTGATTACTCATGCATTAAACTAATGCACTAAATGCAACTCGAACTCCATAACTAATAAAATCACTCTGCATGCCTCACCAACCACCTCAACTCGAAGTTCATGAGCTAACTGAGTTTATCACACTCAGTTAACTATTACAAGTGATTATGAGATAAGATTACATTTTATTATACAATTTAATTAAGGGAAAATTAAATTAGACTCTGCACCAATTTATTAAATTAAACTGGCTTTCACACTAATGTATCGCTAGGACTTGTGGTCCCACACTAGTGTGTGTGCTACAATTTCTTGTTGACTTTCAACACTCCCTCTTCCACCTCGATCCCGCCTCTACGGTATTCAAATTTTCTCCTTGCAAGCACCTTCGTCATAATATCTGCATCCTGATCCTCCATGGGAATGTATTGAAGTACCATAATGTGCCTCTGAACACAATCTTTGAGATGGTGGTACCAGATGTTAATGTGCTTGGACCTATCATGGAATACCAGATTAACCGAGAGTTTGATGCAACTCTGGTTATCACAATTTATCGCCTTCAGATCCATTTGAGAACCAAACAAACCAACCAAGATATTTCTCATCCATATGGCCTCACATGCAACCTGACTTGCTGCCATGTCCTCTGCCTTGGCTGAACTGAGTGCCACAGACCGCTGCTTCCTGTTGTACCAATAAAATTTTTTTGACCCTATGCTGAAGATCCCTCCTGATGTGCTCTTTCTGTCTGATGGACTTCCTGCCCAATCTGCATCCGTGAAGCCTTGAAGCTTCACTCCCTCTGTCTATCTGTACCACAATCCATACTCTTTAGTGCCCTTGAGATATCTCAAGACATGATTCCTCGCCTTTCAAAAGCGTTTGGTCATCTTAACCATAGCTTGACTCAGCTGGTTAACTGTGTAGCAAATGTCTGGTCTGGTGTTCACCAAGTACATCAGTGAACCCACTAACTTCTTGTAGACAGTAGCGTCCACTACTTCTCCTGAAGTAGAATCCTCTTTCCTCTAATTTCCTGGAAGAGGAGTATCCATGGGTTTACAACTCTCCATGTGAAACTTACCCATAATCTCTTTGGCATACTTTCCTTGAGAAACAAATAGCTCACCATCCCGCTGCCATATTTGCAAACCAAGGAAATAGTGAAGGAGTCCCATGTCCTTCATTTCGAACTCCCTTGCAAGATACTCATTGTAAGAATTTATCAACTGCTCATCACCTGTCAAAATTAGATCATCAACATAAATTACGACAATCAAGAGCTTACCATCAACCACAATCTGGTACAGGTTTTCATTTGCTTCACTATTGGTGAAGCCCAACCCGATGAAATAGTTGTCAATCCGAGTGTACCAAGCAAGGGGTGCTTGCTTCAGCCCATAAAGTGCTCTCTTGAGTCAACACACACGTGAATCACTGTTAAATATCTCAAAACCTTATGGCTGCTCTATGTACACTTCCTTCTCAATAAATCCACTCAGAAACGCAGTTTTCACATCCATCTGATGAATGTGCCACCCCATCTACACAGAGAGTGCAAGGATAGATCTAATTGATGAGTATATCGCAACCAGTATGAAAGTATCCTCAAAGTCAATCCCCTCAACTTGTGAGAATCCTCAGGTCACAAATCTAGCCTTGTACTTCTCCACACTCCCATCTGTCGCTTGCTTCACCTTATAGATCCACCTAGATCCAGCCACTGATTTTCTGACCAGTCTTGGGACAACTTCCCATGCACCGTTCTTGCCGATGGATTCATACTCCTTAACCATAACGTCAACCCAAATTGGTTTCTACACTGCTTCCTCAAAGGAGGATGGTTCTGTCACAATACACTTGCTCATAAGTGTCACGTATCTAGTAAACCTGTCTAGAGACTGTCTTTGTCTACGCAGTGAGGTAGGTGCTCCTACATGCTCTGTCGCATCAAGTCTCAATTTATTAGCTTCTGTGGTGTGCCTTCTACCATTTATGGTGGATGGATCAGCTTGAGTTTTTTTTACCACTCCATGATCCTCCGCATGTGGTTTCTCCACATCTTGAGGTTCATTATTTGGAACCAAGAGTTCCTCGTCTGCTTGCAAATCCAGCTCCCTCTCAAGAGACAATCACATGGCTTTCTCCTCATCAATTTTTATATCCCGTCTCACAACAGTCATCTTGCTATTTGGTAAATATACCTGATAGTTGTGGGGAGTATCAATGTACCCCACAAATATCCCAATCTCAGTTGTTGGTTCGAGCTTCTTCCTAGTGTATTTGCTCACATGCACATAAACAGATGAGCCAAAAAATTTAAAATATGAAACGTCAGGTTTCTTACCAGAAAAAGCCTCCTCTGGTGTACTCATGCCAAGTATCTGATGAGGACTACGATTTTACACAAATATTTTTGTATTTCATGCCTCCGCCCACAGATGCAACGATAGGCCCTGATCATGCAACATCGCTCATGCTGCACCCATAATTGTTCTATTATTTATTTCTGTGACCCCATTCTGTTGTGGGTTATGAGGCATAATCAACTCTCTCTGAATTCCTTCTTTGCTACAGAAGTTCTTGAATTCATTGGAGATGTACTCACCACCATTGTCGCTCCTAAGAGCCTTCACATGCTTCCCCGTATCTTTCTCCACCAGTGCTTTGAACTCAAGAAATTTTGAGAACATTTGATCTTTCTTCTGCATGAAGTAGATCCAACACTTTCTAGAAAAATCATCAACAAGGATCACATAGTACTTAAGCTTTGTTGTCGAGGCAGTATAGAATGGTCCACACACGTCTAAGTGAACTATCTCAAGGATTTCCGAAGTTCGTTCTCCTTCTTGTGAAAAGTGGCCTTTGCATACTTCCCCATAGTACATCCCTTACATGTGTCTAACTGTGCAAGGGTACCCTTGGGAAGACCCATAGAAATTTGTTGCATGACCTTCAAGGCTCTGTGGTGTAGATGGACCAATCTCCTGTGCCATAACTCACCCTCATCCCGGCTCACGACTTTGTCCGCCTTACCCATCAATGTTGTGCAACCATCTACATCAAGTTTATAGAGATTCTTCACACGAACCCCAATATTCTTAGCTCGTTATGTGGCTTTGTGTCGAAGGAAAGCTTTCCCTTCACTGAAAACCACATCATAGCCTTTATCCTCCAACATTGCGACTGAAACTAAATTTTTCTTCAAGCCTGGTACATGCATTACATCTTTTAATAAGAAGGGTTTACATGACTATCTCTGGAAGGTAACTGTACCAATCCATGTAGCATTGTACCGTCTATCATCACCCATTTTGATATGCATCTCGAGGTCCTTCTCCTCTAAGCTACTGAAAATTTATTTGTCTCCTGTCATGTGGAAAGATGCACCACTATCCAAGTACCACACTGATCCCATTGCACTTGACACCATGCATGCAATGAGTGAGAAGTCAAGCTCAAATTGTGAGGTCAAAGCTTCACCAACTACAGTTCCTGAAGCCTTCTTGTTCTTCTTCTTTTGTGGACAATTAGTGGCATAATTTCCATGCTCGTGACAGTGAAAACAATTCACTCTGGACATGTCGTGCTTCTTGCCATATTTGTCGTACTCATATTTGGAATAGGATTTCTTTCCTTTCCCATTATTCGCCTTGGCAGCCAAAGTGAAATTTTCTTCATCATCTGTCTTAGATGAAGATCCATCCCTGGTATTCTGCCTGAATTCTTCTTACACCAAATCTGACCAAAGTCATTCCCAATCTGGCAACTTCTCCCTCCCATTAACAGAGCCGTGATAACTATGCCAACTCTTGGGAAGTCCTAAAAGAGCTAGGCTCACCATGTCATCATTCGCGACAGTAATTTCGACGCTCCCAACATCATCCCAACATTGGATAGAATTTGTTAAATATTTCGGAATGGTGTCGCCCTTCTCAATTTTGATTTTCATGAGCTTGTCCTTCAATGCCAAATTTCTATGATCACTACTGCTCTGAAACATATCTGTCAAAGCTTTCCACATTGCACATGGTGTCGCTTTGCCATGGAGACTTGAGACAGTGTGGTCTCGTACTACCTCCAGTAAGATTCTCCTCGCCTTTACAACCTTCTTTTTCCAAACATCAAGATTTGCAACATTTGCTACAGCGGGTTTGGAAATGTCATTATCAATGAATTCTTTCAACCCATTGTCCTCCAGTACTGCCTCCATCCTGTCTTTCCACGCAATATAATTGGAACTGCCCTCGAGTGTGTACTCCAATCTCAAGCCATTAAATGTTGAAGTTCAACAAGAAATCTCAACACCTACACTAGTGTGGGACCAAGAGGTCCAAGCAACACCTACACCTACACTAGTGTGGGACCACAGGTCTTAGCAGCACCAACAGTGGTGTGGGCTAAATTTAGTGCATGTGTATTTTAGTTATCCCTTAATTAAGATGGATAATAAAATGTAATCCAATCTCAAAATAACTTGTAATAGTTAACTGAGCGTGATAAAATCAGTTAACTCGTGAATTTTGAGTTGAGTGTAGTTGGTGAGGCATGGAGAGTAATTCTAGTTGTAATAGAGTTTGAAGTGCAGTTGTGCATTAGTTAATGCAATTTGTAATCAGTTTAACTCAGTTAAGTGATTTAAAGTCAGTTGTGCTAGTTGTAACTGTTAGATACACTAGTGAGAGATCAAGTGAATTAAATATTATTTAATTCACAATTAGTGATCTAACATGCAACTAATGGTTTACTATTATTAACAGCATGCATGTTAGTTCCTATGGAGACCCAGTTGAGATCCAGGTGAAAGGGAAGTTGACTATAATTTGTAGGATTATTGGGTTGCACCCATGCAACCAAACACCCATTAGATTTCCCATGATCCTTGTGCAGTCAAGGAAGGCCGGAAATTCCTATGGAATAGGGATTGCATTCCACATGAATTGCACAAGCAAGGCAGGATGTCAGGAGGCAGAAAATTGGCTAAGTATTGGTTAGTTTTATCTAGGACAGTGTGAGACAATTAGTTGAGTGCGGGAGGGCTCTTGTGAGAAGAGTTATATGTAATTGTTTCATGTATCCATCCTAAATATACAATATCATATAGTGGGGTTTTGAGCAACAAGCTTTCCTCGAGAAATTATCTATGTTGTGGTTTGATTGATTCTTATTTGCTTCTTGTAATTGGCGATTGTGTTTTTAATTTCGCAATGATTTGTAGAAGTGATTCATATCCAGATTTAACACATTATTAGATCAGATTGAATCCATGATATACATGCTTAATGTATAATTTCTACACGGTATTAGAGCAGAGGAAATCACAATAGTGAAAGAGGCGTAAGTTTATGACTGAATATAATTTGAATTTGCATAAAGACTTTCTTGGTGCTATAGTTGATTCAGGATCAAAATGGCTTGCAATGGCTTGAGATAGGAGTATGCAATCGAGCGAAGCTCTAACTATATTGCTTTGAAGGACATGATGGAGGCAATACTCGAAGACAATGGCTTGAAGGAATTCATTGACAATGATGTTCCTAGACCCACTATAACAGATGTTGCAAATCTTGATGCATGGCAAAATAAAGTGGCAAAGGCAAGGAGGATCCTACTGGAGGGAGTACGAGACCACATTGTCTCAAGTCTCCTTGGAAAACGATACCATATACTATGTGGAAAGCTTTGATGGATCTATTTCAGAGCAACAGTGACCATATGAAATTGGCACTAAAAGATAAACTCGGCAAGATCAAGATGGAGAAAGGCGAATCCTTGCCAAAATACGTAAAAAAGTTTGTCCAATGTCGGGATGAGCTGTGGAGCGTTGGAATTACTATCGTTGATGATGATTTGGTGAGTTTATCTCTCCTAGGACTTCCCAAGAGTTAGCATAGTTATCAAGACTCTGTCAATGGAAGGGAAAAGTTGCCATATTGGGAACAACTGTGGTCGGATTTGGTGCAGGAGGAGTTCAAACGGAACACAAGAGATGGATCTTCATCTAAGAATGAAGATGAAGAAGATTGTGCTTTGGCTGCCAAGGCGAATAAGGGGAAAGGAAAGAATTTCCATTCCAAATCTGAGTCCAAAGATGGAAAGAAGTGTGACATGTCTAGAGTGAAGTGTTTTCACTACCACGAGCATGGGGATTATGCTACTAATTGTCCACAAAAGAAGAAGTACAAGAAGGCTTCAGGATCTGTAGCTGGTGAGGCTTTGGCCTTGCAATTTGAGGTTGACTTCTCATTGTTCGCATGCATGGTGTCAAGTGCATTGGGATCGATGTGGTATTTGGATAGTGATGCTTCATTTCACATAACGGGAGACAAGGAGCTTTTCAATAGTTTGGAGGAGAAGGACCTCTAGATGCATGTCAAAATGAGTGATGAAGGGCAGTACAGTGCTACTGGGATTGGTACCATTACCTTCCTGTTGTACTATACAACAACCCTCCCTTTTTCTTAATTTTAGAATAAAGTTCATTTAGAAATAGGGTCCCTTTTTCTTTTTATAGAAATAAAAGAATTAGAAATAAAGATTCATTGTTTTGAAAAAGCGACATATGGAGCATGGTTCGAGGATTCCAGTTTGAGATTCTTGGAGCATTGGTCATGTTGGTAAAAATAGATGAGACTCTATTTTTAGGTCGAAGAGGTCGAAGGCTATTTTTAGACTGCCTCTCCTAAAAATAGGGAAGTCAAATATTATTTACCCTTAATAATATTTGGACTCTAAACAGCAGTTTACTCTCTTGGAGCACTTCAGTTCGAGCTACAGAAGTGGCTCATGCATCTGACAGAGGAATCACGTGGTTCCCAAGGGTTTGATGGCATCGTGCATGGTTGACTTCAGTTGGACTTCAGTGGCAGAAGTTTGGAGGAGTTAATGAGACAGCTAGTGGAGTTGTGTTCTGTTTATTTTAGTTGAACTGGTTGAGATTAGTTTAACTAGCTAATCAATTAGTTATGAGTGGAGTGAATTAAATATTATTTAATTCATTAATTAGTAACTCATTATTCAACTCAAGAACACATCGGTTCACTACAGTTCATGATCAGTTCAGTGGAGACCAGTGAAAGAGGTAGATGAAAGGGTGGAGTTAGCTATCAGTGGCGACATCAGTTGTGCATGATATTTGCACCACACTTGGAGGATTTTTCCATGAAAATTGCGCAGTCAAGCCAAGGAGATTCGAACCTTGGATCTCTATATAGACAGGCTTGGATTGCGCAATAGAGGCAAGGCAATTGGCGGTGAGTTTTGAACCAGTAACCTGTTCAAAACTGAGCTAGTTTGTGTGTAACTTTATGAGAAAGTACTGAGTACTTGTGAGGAGTATTGTACTGAGTTTGTTACAAGATTTCTCCATTATAATATACACAATAGTTGCGGGGTTTTCAGCTATAAGCTTTCCCCATACATAATGTGTTAATGTGTATGATGATTTGATGTGTTATCGCTTGATTTTATTTCCGCATGTTTGATGATCTGAGTGGAAGAGATTATGTGTTGCATATAAATTCGAATTGTATGTGATCGGGATAGTCTCGGTGGATAATTAATCATTATTCAGCAAATTTCTACATGGTATCGGAGCTATTGAAGCAGAGATTGATCATCACAGTGATTACAAACTTATTTCGGTAGACAGAGTCTGCATGCAGGCCAGGTAGCCTCCGGATTCATCTTTCTTCGGAAAGTGAAAGGTTTGGTAAAATCCCCTTGCAGTCAATATATGTGCTAGAAATAATTTGTTCTCACAGATCTAGAGCGGTTGAGCTTTGAGGTGGAATTCGAATTTTGCAGCAGTTTTGTTTTCTTGGTGCCAAAGTTGAAAATGTCTTTCAACGGTTTGCGACTCGAATATGATCTTGAAGGCAGTTCGAATTATGTTGCATGGAAGGATCGCATGGAAGTAGTATTAGAAGATAATGGTCTCAAGGAGTTCGTAGATACGGATGTCCAAAAGCCCACTGATCCTACTGAAGTCGATGCATGGCAAAAGAAGATGGCGAAGTGTCGAAGGATCCTGTTGGAGGGCGTCAAGGATCATATTGTATCCAGCCTGCATGGAAAGTCTACTCCATATTTAATGTGGAAAGCTTTGACGGATCTATTCCAGAGTAAGAGCGACCAAAGGAAGCTGGTGCTCAAATATAAGCTCAGGAACATTAAGATGGAGAAGGGCGACAGTATCGCCAAATACCTCACGAAGTTCACTCAATGCAGAGATGAGCTGGGAAGTGTGGGGGTGACTGTCGAAGACGAGGACATGGTCGACCTGGCTCTCCTTGGTCTTCCGAAGGCTTGGCACTCATATCAAGATAGTGTCAATGGTCGGGAGAAGCTGTCGGGATGGGAGCACCTTTGGGCGGATCTCATGCAGGAGGAGATAAGGAGGACTACTCGAGATGGATCTTCATCAAAGGGAGCTGATGAAGAAAACTGCGCTTTGGTGGCCAAAGCAAAGAAAGGGAAGGGTAAGAAAACCTCTCATTCTGGTGCAAAGGGCAAGAAGCAGGATATGGCGAAAGTGAAGTGTTTTCAATGCCATGATCACGGACATTATGCTACCAATTGTCCAAAGAAGAAGAAGAACAAGCAAGCGGGAAGATCTGCAGATGGAGAAGCTTTGGCTTCACAGTTCGAGCTTGACTTTTCACTGATCGCATGCTTGGTTTCAAGTGTGTTGGGATCGGTATGGTTCTTGGACAGCGGTGCATCATTTCATATGACAGGAGATCGGGATTTGTTCTCAGATCTGGAGGACAAAGATTTGGGTGTGCACATCGAGATGGGCGATGATGGTAGATACAGTGCGACTGGTGTCGGTACCATATCCTTTCAGAGGGAGTCTGGTAAACCCTTTGTATTGAGGGATGTCATGCATGTACCTGGATTGAAGAAGAACTTGATCTCTGTGGCGATGTTGGAGGATAAGGGGTATGATGTGGTCTTCAGCGAAGGAAAAGCCTTCCTGCGCAGTAAGACTACTGGAGAGACCAGGAAGATAGGGGTTCGAACCAAGAACCTTTATCAGTTGCAGGTAGATGGCTGCGCAGCTATGGCATGCAAGGCGGGAGAAGTGGTGAGCCGGGATGATGAGGGCGAACTGTGGCACAGGAGAGTGGGCCACCTTCACCATGGAGCTTTGAAGATTCTGCAGCAGATTTCTACTGGGCTTCCTAAGGGCACCCTTGCGCAGTCAGATCAGTGCAAGGGGTGTACTTTAGGGAAGTATGTGAAAGCCACCTTTCACGAGAAGGATAGTCGCGCCACGACGATCCTTGAGAGAGTTCACACGGACGTGTGTGGTCCTTTCTCTGTTGCTTCGACAGCAAAGCACAGGTATTATGTGATCTTTGTTGATGATTTCTCTCGAAAGTGCTGGATCTTCTTCATGTCGAAGAAGAGCGATACATTCGCAAAGTTCTGTGAGTTTAAAGCACTGGTCGAGAAGGAGTCGGGGAAGAAGGTGATTGCTCTCAGGAGTGATAACGGTGGTGAATTCATCTCGGCTGAATTCAAGGAGTTCTGCAGCGCAGAAGGGATTCGGAGAGAGCTCATCGCACCCCATAACCCACAGCAGAACGGGGTGGCTGAGCGGAAGAACAGAACGATCGTGGGTGCTGCACGGGCGATGTTGCATGATCAGAGCCTACCCCTTCACTTGTGGGCTGAGGCATGCAATACAGCAGTGTATGTGCAGAACCGTTGTCCTCACAAGGTTCTTGGCATGAGTACACCGGAGGAGGCTTATTCTGGCAAGAGGCCTTATATTTCCCATTTGCGGATTTTTGGTTCTCCTGTCTACATGCATGTGATGAAGGATGCGAGAAGGAAGCTGGATCCAACTGCTGAGGTTGGAATATTTGTGGGGTACACTGATACACCTCACAACTACCAGGTGTATTTGTCAGACAGTCGCAAGACTGTTGTGCGACGGGATATAAAATTTCAGGAGGAGAAAGCCATGCGGTGTTCGCTTGAGAGGGAGCTACACTTGCATGCAGATGAGGAGCTGTTAGTTCCTAAGGAGGAGCTTCCGGATGTGGATCAGCCACAAGAGGAGGTTCAGGAGGTGGAAGAAACCACCCGGGCAGCGCCAACCATCAGAGGGCGCATGCGCACTACAGAAGCTGAGCGACTGGCTCGGGATGCAGAGAAGGTTGTAGGACCACCTACAGCACAGCGCAGACAGAGACAGTCCCCGGATCGGTACACTGGATACATGGCTCTTGTGAGTCAATGTGTTGTGACGGAGCCATCCTCTTTTGAGGAAGCTGTGGAGGAACCCGCATGGGTTGATGCCATGATCGAAGAATATGATTCGATCATCAGGAACAGTGCATAGGAGATTGTCCCAAGACCGGTTGGGAAATCAGTGGTGGGTTCGCGATGGATCTACAAGGTGAAGCAGGCGGCTGACGGGAGTGTGGAGAAGTACAAGGCGAGATTTGTCGCCCGTGGCTTCTCACGGATCGAGGGGATTGACTATGAGGAGACTTTTGCACCTGTCGCAAGGTACTCTTCCATACGGACGATCCTTGCTCTCTCAGCGCAGATGGGGTGGCACATTCATCAGATGGATGTGAAGACTGCGTTCCTCAATGGAGTAATTGAGGAGGAGGTGTACATAGAGCAGCCTGAAGGTTTCGAGATCTTCAGCAGTGAGTCGCATGTGTGCCGACTCAAGAGAGCACTGTACGGGCTGAAGCAAGCACCTCGTGCTTGGTACACTCGCATAGACAGCTACTTCACCGGGCTTGGATTCTCCAAGAGTGAGGCGGATCCTAATCTGTACTAGATTGTGGTGGAGGGGAAGCTGTTGATCATCGTACTGTATGTAGATGATCTATTTTTGACAGGTGATGAGCGGTTGATACTTTCATGCAAGGAGGATCTTGCACGAGAGTTTGAGATGAAGGACTTGGGAATCCTTCATTATTTCCTGGGATTGGAGATTTGGCAGCGCAGCGGAGGACTGTTTGTTTCTCAGGGCAAGTATGCCCGGGAGATTCTGGAGAGGTTCAACATGCAAAGCTGCAAGCCTGTTGACACTCCTCTTCCTGGTGGTTGGAGGAAGGAGGATGCTACTTCAGCGGAGGTAGTGGATGCCACTGTCTATCGACAGTTGGTGGGGTCGCTTATGTATCTGGTCAATACACGACCCGATATATGCTATGCAGTTAACCAGATTTTGCAAGCTATGGTTAAGCCTACCAAGCTCTTTTGGAAGGCAGGCAAGCATGTATTGCGCTATATCAGAGGCACATCGGGATATGGTCTATGGTACAGACAGGAGGATGGAGCGAAGCTTTCTGGCTTCACTGATGCAGATTGGGCAGGGAGCCCAACGGACCGGAAGAGCACTTATGGAGGAGTTTTCAGCATTGGGTCGACAGCAGTTTCCTGGTACAGCAGGAAGCAGAGATCCGTGGCACTCAGTTCAGCAGAGGCCGAGTACATGGCAGCTAGCTTGGCTACATGCGAGGCTATTTGGATGAGGAAGATCCTCGCAGGTTTGTTCAGGTTGCATTTGGAGCCTACAGTGATCTACTGTGATAACCAAAGCTACATCAAGCTCTCGGCTAATCCAAGCTGCGGGTGCATTCGATGGCGTTTAAGGCGATGGGACATGGATGTGGCGATTTCATATCAATCGCATTAAGTTTTAACGCTATTCAATCAAGTTCCAAGTTTTTCACATCTAATCACATTAAGTTTTAACACTGTTCAAGATCGGACCTCCACTCCTGTTAGCGATTCCGCATGCTCCAATATGATCCAGCCTTCAGCTCTCATTAATGATCAGAGATTAATTATGACGGGCATCCTTTGATTGCATTGTAGTTGAGTCGATAAAATGGAATTTCGCTATGGTTTTTCAGATGAGCCGGTTGCTGGGTTACACTGCCTGCTCACTGTGACGAGAAGGAGAAGTGGCCAACTGAAGTGCTACATATACCTTGCTGCATATCTGCATTTCTCTCGGTCTAGTCCTTGTCTGTCTTCCTCTGTTTCTTAGAATTCTGCTTCTTTGTCTCCTCTTGTGCCCACTGCTAGTGAGACTGCACCCATGCCTCGCGTGCGTCAAAGGATGCGTTGCCACAGGGGGAGCACTAGAGGTCAACCCCTGCGCGCTCCCTCCAGCCCCTCTGTTGAGAATGTAGCAAGATGATGGAGCTTGGTGAAATGAAGTCGCCTTCACCAAGTGGGCCCGCAGGCGAATTCTGGCGCAAAGTCTATTTTTATACATATGGAGCATGGTTCAGGGATTCCAGTTTGAGATTCTTGGAGCATTGGTCATGTTGGTAAAAATAGATGAGACTCTATTTTTTAGGTCGAAGAGGTCGAAGGCTATTTTTAGACTGCCTCTCCTAAAAATAGGGAAGTCAAATATTATTTACCCTTAATAATATTTGGACTCTAAACAACAATTTACTCTCTTGGAGCACTTCAGTTTGAGCTACGGATGTGGCACATGCAACTGCCAGAAGGAAATACGCTTTTCTTATGGGGTATTGAGCTCATGCATGGTTGACTTCAGTTAGGACTTCAGTGGCAGAAGTTTGGTGGAGTTAATGAGAGAGATAGTGGAGTTGTGTTCTGTTTATTTTAGTTGAACTAGTTGAGATTAGTTTAACTAGCTAATCAATTAGTTATGAGTGGAGTGAATTAAATATTATTTAATTCATTAATTAGCAACTCATTATTCAACTCAAGAACACATCAGTTCACTACAGTGCATGATCAGTTCAGTGGAGACCAGTGAAAGAGGTAGATGAAAGGGTGGAGTTAGCTATCGGTGGCGACATCAGTTGTGCATGAGAATTGCACCACACTTGGAGGATTTTTCCATGACAATTGTGCAGTCAAGCCAAGGAGATTCGAACCTTGGATCTCTATATAGACAAGCCTGGATTGCGCAATAGAGGCAAGGCAATTGGCGGTGAGTTTTGAACCAGTAACCTGTTCAAAACTGAGCTAGTTTGTGTGTAACTTCATGAGAAAGTACTGAGTACTTGTGAGGAGTATTGTACTGAGTTTGTTACATGATTTCTCCATTATAATATGCACAATAGCTGCGGGGTTTTCAGCTATAAGCTTTCCCCATACATACTGTGTTAATGTGTATGATGATTTGATGTGTTATCGCTTGATTTTATTTCCGCATGTGTGATGATCTGAGTTGAGTGGAAGAGATTATGTGTTGCATATAAATTCGAATTGTATGTGATCAGGATAGTCTCAGTGAATAATTAATCATTATTCAGCAAATTTCTACATGGTATCGGAGCTATTGAAGCAGAGATTGATCATCACAGTGATTACAAACTTATTTCGGTAGACAGAGTCTGCATGCGGGCCAGGTAGCCTCCGGATTCATGTTTCTTTGGAAAGTGAAAGGTCTGGTAAATGCCCCTTGCATTCGATCTCTATGCTAGAAATAATTTGTTCTCACATATCTAGAGCGGTTGAGCTTTGAGGTGGAATTCAAAATTTTGCAGCAGTTTTGTTTTCTTGGTGCCGGTGTTGAAAATGTCTTTCAACGGTTTGCGACTCGAATATGCTCTTGAAGGCAGTTCGAATTATGTTGCATGGAAGGATCGCATGGAAGAAGTATTAGAAGATAATGGTCTGAAGGAGTTCGTAGATACGGATGTCCAAAAGCCCACTGATCCTGCTGAAGTCGAAGCATGGCAAAAGAAGATGGCGAAGTGTCGAAGGATCCTGTTGGAGGGCGTCAAGGATCATATTGTATCCGGCCTGCATGGAAAGGCTACTCCATATTTAATGTGGAAAGCTTTGACGGATCTATTCCAGAGTAAGAGTGACCAAAGGAAGCTGGCGCTCAAAGATAAGCTCAGGAACATCAAGATGGAGAAGGGCGACAATATCGCCAAATACCTCACGAAGTTCACTCAATGCAGAGATGAACTGGGAAGTGTGGGAGTTACTGTCGATGAAGAGGATATGGTCGACCTGGCTCTCCTTGGTCTTCCGAAGGCTTGGCACTCATATCGAGATAGTGTCAATGGTCGGGAGAAGCTGCCGGGATGGGAGCGCCTTTGGGCGGATCTCATGCAGGAGGAGATAAGGAGGACTACTCGAGATGGATATTCATCAAAGGGAGCTGATGAAGAAAACTGCGCTTTGGTGTCCAAAGCAAAGAAGGGGAAGGGTAAGAAAACCTCTCATTCTGGTGCTAAGGGCAAGAAGCAGGATATGGTGAAAGTGAAGTGTTTTCACTACCATGATCACGGACATTATGCTACCAATTGTCCAAAGAAGAAGAAGAACAAGCAAGCGGGAAGATCTGCAGATGGAGAAGCTTTGGCTTCACAGTTCGAGCTTGACTTTTCACTGATCGCATGCTTGGTTTCAAGTGTGTTGGGATCGGTATGGTTCTTGGACAGCGGTGTGTCATTTCATATGACGGGAGATCGGGATTTGTTCTCAGATCTGGAGGACAAAGATTTGGGTGTGCACATCGAGATGGGCGATGATGGTAGATACAATGCGACTGGTATCGGTACCATATCCT